>VDFB02179468.1:0-45940 GCA_007258455.2 Sequoia sempervirens
GCAGCCCTCAAGGCTGAAATCAGACAGCTTCGTCAGTATATTTCTAGCCTTGTACATAGACCAGAGGTCATCGCCACACTCCCACCGATGCTTGAGCCTCCAGCAGAGCAAAGTCAACTTAATCACTTAGTTGCATACGACAAGCGTTTGGATGAGTGGGAGGAAGAGTTCGTTGCTAGAGGCTGTGCTATGCTCACAGAGTTATATTAGTTGCGGTATAATGCACGAGAGCTCCGTATTTGTCTCCAGGATGAGGAGCGAGATATGGCGATTAATAAACCTCGGGATGAGATTATGATTGGTCACCTGAGTGTGGCATATGATGCAGTCACAGATGCAGAGGATAAGGAAGCTATCTACTCTTGGAAAACACAGTTGGTTTTCAAGGCAAAGATAGAAGAGACTTTGGCGTCAGAGTTGGCTGAGAGTAGAGAGCACGTTACTAGTGCACTCCGGTCGGTGAGAACTTTGGTTTCTCGCTTACCGTGCCGATATCAGATTGAGGGTGGTGCCTACGTTGAGCTTACAATTGTTCAGTCAGAACTTCAGGCACTCATTCATACCATTTTCAATGGGGAGACCATTGGCTGTAAGGTTACTCAGCTTACAATCATGTCAGCATTGTTTGATGAGGCAACACGGAGCAGAGGTGAACTTCAGTCTCAGATCACAGCTGGTGAGGATATGCTGCACCGACATAGCATTCTTCGACAGAGTCTCATAGCTCCAGATACTGATACAGTTAACAATCTCGTTGACGGATTGGTTGCTCGAGATCACGGATAGTAAACTTCAGTTCCCACCTCTTAGGATAGACACTACACACAGGAGTTAAACTTGGCGTTACTTTCTCAAGTTAACTCGCTGTCTTGTCTCATGCATATCTATTCTGAGATTAGCTTTACACACTTGGAGTTTCATTTAGGGTTTTGGATTAGCCCGATGATAGTCTTCAGTTAACTTTCGCTTTCAACAGGGCGTGCATGCTTACGGTGTCCATTTTAGGTGGAAAATGTTTCGGTTAGCCCGATGGTAGTTTTCCAGTTAACTGTATAGTTTGCTTAATTAGGGCTTAGCAATAAACTTGCATGCATTGCAAGACTGTAGTTGACTCAAGGTGATTTTAGGGTTCCCTACACCTTGATGTATATAAATAAAGAGCTTTTGCTCATTTGTAAATAACTTTTGCACGAGAGAGAAATATATGCTGTGCCTACCTTGCCCTCAATATTGCTCTTTTGGTATTTGTTCATGCGTCTTTACTATTATGATTAATTGTTATGCCACATAGGGTTTCATGCAATCGTAATGGTGAATTCTTTCCATAGTTAGATAAAATTTGTTTTGTGTTCAATAAGCTTGTTCAGATTGAGATGATAGTTGTGCCACCTTGCCTTCAAGTAGAGAATCTGCACTTGGTTATTGTGTATTGTTGTGAATAATAAACTTATTCGGATTGAGCTGATAGTCGTGCCACCTTGCCTTCAAGTTGAGAATCCGTGTTCAGTTTATCGTGTGTTGTTGTTACCAATAAACGTGTTTAGATTGAGCTGATAGATGTGCCACCTTGCCTTCAAGTTGAGAATCTACACTCGTTTATTGTGATGTCCCCGCCCTAGTTAGTTCTCGGGAACAGTGTGTTAGCCCTTTATTGGACCCTTGTGGGCTAGCCGGATTGGTTAGAGGGTCAATGGTACTTTTTGGAGAGTTTGATTGTTCTTGTTTTCAGAGCCCAGTGATTGGTTGACAGCAAGCGTTAGCAGTGTAGGAGTTGACAGCTTCTGACGGCACAGGATTATATGGAGTTTTGAGTGAGTTATGGGTTTTTAAGTGATTTAAATATTAATTGATTAATATTTAATTATAAAGTCAAATTGACTTTATACTTTTTAAATCACTTAAATATTCTCTAAAAGTGATTTAATATTTTAATCACTTAAATTGATAAAGTGCGCCCAAATATTTAAATCAAATACTATTGAAATGACTTAAATATAATTTAAAAAGATTTAAATATTAAAAGAGGTGTATCTTTCTTGGAATTCGTGCCTTTTGCATAAAAGGGCATTTTTGGCAATGAGAAACTCACCTTTTGATAATTTCGACTTTGCCTTGTGCTATTTCTTGTGCATTCTCCTGTGACCAGGGTTTGAACAATCTGCCATTGAAGAACGATACCTCTTCAGTGTTGAGCACTCTTGAGATTGTGAAAGATCAATCGAATCAGTGCAGTTGAGAGCTTCATTCAGAGGTTCTATATGATTCAGACAGAGTAATATATTGAGATTTACTGTTGATTGCAATAAGAAAGGGTTTCTTCCTTGTGGCGCCTTCTTCTTCAGATTCAGTGGCATCCAGCAAGGATAATATCATTCCTTTCTTGGTCGTACTTTTGCATTGGTAAATGAGCTTGTTCTGGAAAGGCGTGTGAAGGAAGTAGTTGAACCGCCTTCCTCTTGGCTCCCTTTTGTGTTTCTATCTTGGCGTCTACCTCTACCAGGGCATTGTATCTCGTTTTGGAGTGGGAGAAGTCAGATCTTGAGCTTGGGCATGCTTATTTGCTTGTTTTCATCAATTCCGGTTGGCAAACTGGCTTATTTCTTTAATTAAATAATCTGGAGATATTCTGGTATGTTTATCATTTGCAATCTATTTGTTACAGTTAAATAATGTATTCTACACTTTCATTCTGAAGGAAATAGTGCAAATTTACATTTTATAAGAATTTATGCTGTGCGCCCTTTCTCTTCTGTCTATCAAACTTTCTCTAAAAAACTAAAATAACACTAAAAGACTTAAGAAATATTGGGGTTTGAGTTGGGAGCCAGCAGGGCTCATCACAGTGGTATCAGAGCTCTGATCCTGCCAGCTTGTGGGGTTAGAAAATTTTATGAAGTCACACCAGGAGGGTTTTGGCAAGTTCTACTCTAGAGGGGGCCCTAGAAATCAAAGAGGTGATCATAATCCTTTCCCACCATTTCCATTTGAAGAACAGGAGGAGGAAATAGACTTGGATAATATGGCTAACAGGGAAGGAGGAAGTTCTTACAGGAATCATTGGGATGAAGAGGACAGAGAAGCTAAAGATGTGCTCAGAGGCATGGTTGCAGGCCAAGAACAGGTGGCGACTATTCTTCAACAACTCAGCACAAATGTCCAAAATTTGACAATTAATAGAGCTCAGAATCTGGATCAAGATCGTGAAGGCAGTATTCGCAGAGAGCCTCAGAGAGTCATAGCTCCAGCATGCACCTTTGAGAGAGCTACATGTCCTACTTTTACCAGAAATGATGCTGAGGAAGTGGACAAAGTTGAACAGGGTGGTGAGATAAATTTTGCAGATAACATTATGGTTACGCATGATGAATGGGATGCATTGCCACTGAGAGTTAAGGAGCACCTTAACTTCGACAGATTCATGAGCCAGAAGAGAGAACACACCAGAAGCAGGAATGACAGGCGGCCTAGACACAAGCAGAATGATCTTAGACAGGCTACCAATAAGCTTACTTTGGCGAACTTTGATGGCAGTGGTAGAGTTACAGCACGTGCCTGGGTTAGTAAGCTTGACACATTCTTGACACTACGTCCCATGCCTGAGGAGGATGCCATTCGATTTGCAACACTTCACCTTGATGGCGTGGCACATGACTGGTGGATTCATGGCATGGCTACTCTTCACCATGACAGGATTACCTCGTACCAGGAGTTTACTGATAGACTGGTAGAGAGATTTGATAGACGTGATCCTGAATTATTCTTCAGAGATCTGGCACAATTGAAACAGTTGGGTAGCTTGGAATCGTACATTGGTGAGTTCCAAAGACTATCCGTGATGGTGACAGGAATCTCAGAGAGAAGGTTGATCATATTGTTCATTGAGGGTCTTTTCGAGCCCATGAAAGGTTGGATAAAAGCATTTGATCCACCTACTTTACAGGAGGCCATGAGGAAAGCTCGCAGCATGGAGTTAACTACACCTCGTAAGCCATTTGGCTCGAAACCTACTACCTCATACACGGAGAATAAATCAGATCCGAAGAAGGCTGATAATGCAGATCAAAAGAAGAAATTTGCAGCCCCTTTAGATCGAGAAACAATGAACGATTTACGTAAGAGAAAACTTTGTTTTTACTGCAAGGGTCCGTATGACATTAATCATAACTGCCCTCTCAAACCCAAAGGGCAAAACAAGCACATGGAGTGGTTTTATGAGGGAGAAGCGTTGACTGATTTTTCTGATCAGCAAGCTCCAATCTATGATACAGATGGAGAAGAGTCAGAAAATGAGGCAGAAATGGTAGTAGAAATAGAGTTACATGAGGCTCATATGTCCAGCATGCAGAGAGAGGGTTCTTTCAGACTCCATGGGATCCTAGCTGGTCAAAGGGTCATATCTCTTCTAGATACAGGTGCAACCCACAACTTCATTGATTCACGGTTAGTGGAGAAACAGGGAATTCAAACTCAGCAGTTTGAAGGCATACGTGTGAAGGTTGCAGATGGATACACTCTCAATTGCAAGAGGATGATACCGGACTTGCCATTGAAACTCAACAATTTTGAGTTTAAGGCAGATTTTTATGTTGCAAATATGGGAGGAACGGATATAGTTCTTGGCATGAAGTGGCTTCATGCGATAGGAGAGTTCACGCTTAATTTGCGTGACATGGAGATGAAATTCACCATAGATGGTACAAATCATATTCTAAAAGCCATCAAGGACAACAACCTTAGAGAAATTTCACTCTGGAGAATGGAACGTTTGATTCGCCATGATATGGTAGAGTGGGTTGCTGAGTGCAAGCTAATGCCTTCACAGTTGGAGCAGCAAGCTTCTTCTTACCATCCAGATGTGCAGGAACTTCGAATGAAACATACAAAGGTTTTCAGTGCAATTCCACCAGGCAGACCTCCTGATAGAGGTATTGAGCATATTATAGAGCTAGATGAGGGCACGAAACCAATCATGATTACTCCTTACCGGCACCCCAAGTGTTTGAAAGATGAGATTGAGAAAACTATTAAGGAGCTTTTAGCTATGGGGCACATTAGGCTGAGTAAATCACCCTTTGCTTCATCAGTTGTTTTGGTGAAGAAAAAGGATGGTACACTTAGAATGTGTATTGACTACAGAATGCTCAACAGGAAAACTATTAAGAACACGTATCCTATTCCACGGATTGATGAGTTGATAGACGAGCTTCATGGGGCTTGCTATTTTTCAAAGATAGATTTGAGGACAGGTTACCATCAGATCAGAGTCCGAGAGGACACTGAGAAAACTGCGTTCAGATGTCACTGTGGACACTATGATTTCTTGGTTATGCCATTTGGTTTAACCAATGCTCCAGCCACATTTTAGTCTACTATGAACAGGGTTTTCCATCCTCACTTGAGGAAATTTGTATTGGTGTTCTTCGACGACATCCTGGTTTATAGCAAATCATGGGAGGAACACATGGTTCACCTGGATGAGGTACTGAGTATACTTGACAGGGAGTCCTTGTACGCCAAGGAGTCCAAGTGTGCTTTAGGCATGGCAGAGCTTTTATATCTGGGACATATCATTAGCAGTGCAGGAGTCAACATGGATCCAGAGAAAGTTTGAGCCATCATCGATTGGCCTACACCTGAGACATTGACACAGCTCAGGGGATTTCTAGGATTATGTGCCTTCTATCGTCGGTTCGTTAGTGGATTCTCACGGCATGCTGCGCCACTAACTGATTTGACTAAGAAGGGTGCTTTTGTGTGGACACCACTAGCACAGGCGTGCTTTGAGAAGTTCAAACTTCTCATGACCACATGTCCAGTATTGGCTCTACCGGACTTCACCAAACCTTTTGAGTTACATTGCGATGCCAGTGGTGAGGGTATTGGTGCAGTTATCATGCAGGATCGACACCCTATAGCTTTCGAGAGCAGGAAGCTAAGAGGTCCTGAACGGAGCTACAGTATCTATGATAAGGAAATGTTGGCCATCATGCATGCCATGGCCAAATTCAGGCAGTACTTGATTGGTAGTAAATTCACTGTTAAAACCGATCATAATAGTTTGAAACATTTTCTTGGGCAGCGAGATCTGAACGAGAGGCAACAGAAATGGGTCAGCAAGCTTTAGTCTTATGATTTTGACATCTCCTATGTCAAGGGCACTCAGAATGTGGTTGCTGATGCTTTATCTCGCCGTCCTCACTTGTGCTCTATTACACTGATTTCAGAGGACTGGAGACATCTGATAGTAGCAGAGTATGCTAAGGACCCATGGGCTTCTAGCATAGTAGACGGGACAGTATAGGATGACAGGTATTCACTTGTAAATGATCTTATCATTTACAAAGGGAGGATTTTACTAGTCCCAGGTTCTGAGATGAGGGACAGAGTATTGAGGTCATTCCATGATTCACCCATGGCAGGACATCCTGGTTACTTTAAGACCTACAGGCAGGTATGGGAGAGATTCTCTTGGAAGGGTCTCAAGTCTTTTGTTCTCCAGTATGTCAGGGAATGTCTCGTTTGTCAGCAGAACAAGCAAGAGCATACACACCCTACAGGTTTACTACAGTTGCTTCCTATTCCTGAGAGGAAGTGGGAATGCTTGTCCATGGACTTCATTACGGGCTTGCCAAAAGCTCAAGGGAAGGACAACATTTTTGTGATAGTAGATCGGTTGACGAAGTATGCACATTTCTTCGCAATCAATACTACACACACAGCTACCCAGGTGGCCGATTTGTTCTTCCGAGAGGTATTCAGGTTGCACGGTTTGCCTCGGAGTATAGTCAGTGACAGGGACAGCAGGTTTATGAGTAACTTCTGGCAGGAGTTATTCAAACTTTGCGGGACAGAGCTCACTCCGAGTACCAGCTACCACCCCCAGACAGATGGTCAGACGGAAATAGTTAACAAATGGGTGGAAGGATGCTTACGAAATTACAGTTCAGGGCAGCAGAAGGCATGGGTGAGGTGGTTATACCTTTGTGAGTATTGCTACAATACCACTCATCACATGAGCATTCAGAGGACACCATATCGAGCATTATATGGATATGATGCTCCGAGCTTTCTAGATTTATTGCTGAGTGACAGTAGGGTACTCAGTGCTGGTGATCTATTGCAGGAAAACCAGGACATTATGAGAGCACTCAGGGAGAATATTCAGAAAGCTCAAAATTAGCAAAAGCAATATGCTGATCAGAGGCGAGTGGAGCGATCTTTCGAGATCGATGATTTGGTGTATTTGATGCTTCAGCCTTATAGGCAGTCCACCCTTTGTAAGAAGGGCGCCGAGAAACTTAAGCCGCGATACTATGGACCTTTCAGAGTTGTCAGACGTGTCGGTGAAGTGACTTATGAGTTAGATCTTCCGGTGGACAGTAAGGTTCACAACGTGTTCCATGTGTCGCGCCTCAAAAAAGCGTTGGGACAACATGTGATTCCTTCTATTGATTTACCACCCCTAGATGATGAGGGGAAATTGATTTTGATACCTGAGGCCATTCTGGATTCCAGAGAGCGTCATCTTCGGAGGCGGGTTATCAGGGAATACTTGGTAAAGTGGAGAGATCTACCGGCAGAGGATGCTACTTGGGAGAGTGACAGTATTCTTCAGCATCCGGCTTTGAGTTTGCTTGTGGACAAGCAAATTCGGGAAGGGCAGAGTGATGTCCCCGCCCTAGTCAGTTCTCGGGAACAGTGTGTTAGCCCTTTATTGGACCCTTGTGGGCTAGCCGGATTGGTTAGAGGGTCAGTGGTACTTTCTGGAGAGTTTGATCGTTCTTGTTTTCAGAGCCCAGTGATTGGTTCACAACAGGCGTTAGCAGTGCAGGAGTTGACAGCTTCTGACGGCACAGGATTATATGGAGTTTTGAGTGAGTTATGGGTTTTTAAGTGATTTAAATATTAATTGATTAATATTTAATTATAAAGTCAAATTGACTTTATACTTTTTAAATCACTTAAATATTCTCTAAAAGTGATTTAATATTTTAATCACTTAAATTGATAAAGTGCGCCCAAGTATTTAAGTCAAATACTATTGAAATGACTTAAATATAATTTAAAAAGATTTAAATATTAAAAGAGGTGTATCTTTCTTGGAATTCGTGCCTTTTGCATAAAAGGGCATTTTTGGCAATGAGAAACTCGCCTTTTGATAATTTCAACTTTGCTTTGTGCTATTTCCTGTGCATTCTCCTGTGACCAGGGTTTGAACAATCTGCCATTGAAGAACGATACCTCTTCAGTGTTGAGCACTCTTGAGATTGTGAAAGATCAATCGAATCAGTGCAGTTGAGAGCTTCATTCAGAGGTTCTACATGATTCAGACAGAGTCATATATTGAGATTTACTGTTGATTGCAATAAGAAAGGGTTTCTTCCTTGTGGCGCCTTCTTCTTCAGATTCAGTGGCATCCAGCAGGGATAATATCATTCCTTTCTTGGCCGTACTTTTGCATTGGTAAATGAGCTTGTTTTGGAAAGGCATGTGAAGGAAGTCGTTGAAACGCCTTCCTCTTGGCTCCCTTTTGTGTTTCTATCTTGGCGTCTACCTCTACTAGGGCATTGTATCTCGTTTTGGAGTGGGAGAAGTCAGATCTGGAGCTTGGGCGTGCTTATTTGCTTGTTTTCATCAATTCCGGCTGGCAAACTGGCTTATTTCTTTAATTAAATAATCTGGAGATATTCTGGTATGTTTATCATTTGCAATCTATTTGTTATAGTTAAATAATGTATTCTACACTTTCATTCTGAAGGAAATAGTGGAAATTTACATTTTATAAGCATTTATGCTGTGCGCCCCTTCTCTTCTGTCTATCAAACTTTCTCTAAAAAACTAAAATAACACTAAAAGACTTAAGAAATATTGGGGTTTGAGTTGGGAGCCAATAGGGCTCATCACAGTTATCGTTTGATAGTCAAACCTTGCTCCGTTTCCTCATGCTCTGTTTTTCTTGAGGAAACTGGATAGAATTTAAGTAATTAAGTTTAGTTGTAGTTAGTAGTCTGCAAAACCAGAAAATACTCAGCTGCAACGTATATAGTTTTCGAGAAAGCCTTGTACCTCTACAGCTGAAACAAAAAGACAAGATTTAGTTTAGTTTATTTCCATTTGCAAGTACTTTGTTCAAGCACAACGAGGGAGCTTCCCCTTCTAATTTGAAGAGCACTCATTGCATAGTGTGCATAGCTGTCCGTACCAACTCTTACTCTAGAGGTGCTAGTTGTTACGCCAACAAAGTGAGCATTCTAAATCTGAAGTCCCATCTCCTTGTGTGGGCTAAGTGTGAGATCATTCATCACCAAAGGCAGATTGGAGGATTTGGATAGTGCAGGTCAGATTGAAGGCATCATCTTGCAATCATCAAGTCAAGGTTTGGTGCCTTGCATTAGGGGTTGGTGCTCCTTGTAGGTTGGTGCCTACTAAATAGTTAAAAAGGTTTGGGTGTCCCTTGTAGGTTGTTGCCTACTAAATCATCTCACTTGTAAATCAAGTAGGTTGGTGCCTACTTCCATCTAAAAATATATTTAATAATAAATTGGTATCAACTTGTGTAAATTGATTCATATCTAAAGTTGGTGTTGATGAGAATTTAAGTTTGTGTAGAAAGTTGTCAAAGTGTAAATTTGTGTTGATTTACTAATTCACCCCCCCCCCCCTCTCAGTAAATCTTTTGTGCTCTTCATAGAGAGGCATTTTGTTTGATAGTTTAGTATAGTTTGGAGGAGAAGGAAAGTTTTCCTTTGAAAACTTTTGTAAGAGATTGTTGTGTAAAACTTCCATAATAGAAGATCTTTTTATTGATGGTGGAATTTTTCTTTGTTATGGATAGCTAGCAAGGTTTCTTCACCCCTTCAATTCCAAGTAGCATAAAGTAGAGTAAAGTAGTTTCATTTCATGCAAGTAGATATTAGTTGTGGGTTTGTGGTGTTGATCAAAGCAATTTCGTTTCATTCCATACCACTGGCAGCTTGCTGACGACAGGTTTGCCTTGCGTGGTGAACTGGAACATTTCGTAAGCTTAACTTCAGTTGCAATTCATATTTTGGTATGCGTTGTCTTGACGGTATCTTGATGCTGGATTGTAATTTGAAAACTTCTTGTTATCCCCTTGAAGATTGCACCAACTTTGTGTAAGCTGTCCAGCGTGAGGCAGAGCAGAGTTTGGTTGAAGTTGTTGAGATTGATCCCACGTCCCGCCTTAGAGTAGAATCTAGAAACTTCTTAGGCCCTACACTCATTTACATTCCGCATATTCTCGGTTAGTTTTTAGGAAAATTCATACCCCAACGCCAAATCATATGCGCAAAATCCCCCTTCAAATCATCAATCTGTTGTCAACTGCAAAACCTTTCGAACAATTGTGTAAGTCCCCTCGTGAAAACAACAATTCGCAACCAACCAACTGAGGGTATTCCAAAGCATTTTGGAACCTTGGAGTTGAACGTGCGATCTATCTCGCAATCTTAGCGCGCAGAATACTTTGATCAAGAGAGAATGGAATAGCCTTCGGACAACTTTATTTTGGTGATTGGTGCGGTCACAAAAATCACATCAACAGGAAACTGGCGCTAGAAGGAGGGCCTTCCAAGGATTCCTTGCAGTGAACAACCACATTCAAGTAAATAAGGGATTTTTATCAGAAAAAGATTCATTGGGGAAAGAATTATCATGAATCAAGATGGTGCTACTGCATAAAGAGATATTTCCAGTGTTACAACCAAATTTAGGGTTCAAAGACGATCAAGAAGACATCCTCTCGAGCTTGAACGATCTCGCGTGGACAAAAGAAAACTACGCTCAGTATATGCGAACTTGCTTTGTGTTGGAAGAGGAAGAAGAGAAGGCTATTAATATTCAAGTTGCAATTGAACGAGACTTGCTGAATCAAAGACAACCACTTGCTCCTGCTCCCGCATCTCGCCGTCAGTAATCAGCGACATCCTGGATCGAATCAGTTCATTCTCACCCGATAAGTTGAAAAGAATTTTGAGGTCTGCGCTAAATTTATCCAAAGATTTTGTGGAATTAGAGTTACCTACTCGAGCAAGAAAGAAGAAAGAAAGCCATTCAAGCAAAGAGGATAAGTCAAGTGAAGAAGTATTTTCAAACGAGGAAGTTCAGTCAAGTGAAGAAAGCAGAGAAGAAATTTCAAGTTTGTTCTGAACTCCACCAAGTACTTCAAGGTTTGCTCAACCAAGAACAGTCCAAGTTAATACACCGGGGTTTATTCAGCAGCTACAACCAGTTCAAGCTTCTACACCTCGACAACAAGCAGCCCAAGTTATCGTTTATCAAAGGCGACAACCAGTTCAAGCAATGGCTCAACCAGGAGGTCAACCCGCTCCAAATGGTGCTACTTGGTTGGTTACTAATCCGTCTCCGCTTGAGTTTGCTGATTACCATGACATGCCAAAGAATCCAAAGCACTTCTGCACTAAGTTTCAGGTCAATGATGTTAATTGAACTGCTGAAGACCATGTCAAGATGTTCGAAGATCACCTACACAATAGGCAGATTGCATATGCAGACGTGGCTTGCAGACTATTTCCATATTCTTTGGGAGAGGAAGCTCATCATTGGTTTATTCATTTGCCAGTTGGATCGATAAGGTCATGGGAGACGATGAAGGAGGCCTTCGTCGGAAAGTTCAGTATACCCATTACTCTTGTTGAACTTTTCCGCCAATTTACAAAAGTAAGAAGGCAAGACAAAGAGCCCATCCATGCCTTTAACAACAGCTTTCAGAAGGCTCTCACAAGGCTACACGCTCTCTATGTTGTTCTTGATGCCAGGGAAAATTACTACTCAACCTTGGTGAAATCTCATCCCACTTCGGCAAATATGAATCAAGCCTATGCTAAGGCCGTCGAAGTGAGTCAAGGTTTAGGGCAGAACATAACTGGGCCCGCACTATACACTGGCTTGGCCACGACAAATAATTAGATGCAGACACTTGGTTCAACATGGAACCAGCAGATTCAACCATTGAATCTAGTTCCTCAACCGGCTAATCAAATACAAACACCATCGAATCAATTAGTTCTCCATCCTGGGATACCTTTATCCCAAACTCAAGCAACACAGCCTGTCTATCTCCAAAATACAGTACCAACAACAAGGACTCAAGAGGAGAAAGACGAAATGAAAGAATTAGTAGAACAAATGAAGAGGCTGTCAACTGAGGTGACCTACCTCAGAAATTAGAACAACCAGATGCAGTCTATGTTAAAGAATTATCAAGCACATCTAGGTGCCAATCGAGGATATCAGAATAATCCTCCACATCATCAAGATGCCCATCAAGGACATGGCCACGACAATAGTCATGGGTATCGAGGCAATAATCAAGGATTTCAGAAGAGGTCCTGGAATACAGGGCCCAATAATGGAGGCATTTCGTCACCACTTGATAACCTGTCACCTCCAGAGAACCGTCCCGCAGACAGAGTGTTCTTGGCTGAGGTCGCCATGTCAGGATGGTGCAGACTCCACAATACAAATCAGCATTTAGAATTACAATGTCATGAATTTCAAGTAGCTGCTGATATTTTCAAAAGAGAAGTAAAGAGCACAGAGGGTACTGAGAATCCTCCAACTACTGGATATGAGATAGTTCCAGTGCAGCGATATGACCAGGCGCTGATCCTAGAAGTTAGTGTCTCGCCCGAATACCAGAGTTACATGCCACCATCTATTAATCACAGATTTCCGCCAGCTTCAGCAAACGGTCCCGTGGGGATGCCAGAATATCAAGCAGAAGAAGCTCAAGTTTATTCAGAGGCTCAAGTATATTCAGAAGTTCAGGATAACTATTCATAAGAGCCTCTTGGTCAAGATAACTATATTTTCCCACCTCTCAATAATAGTGTTTTGGTAGAAGGAAGAAGAGAGGTGCAAGCGTTTCAGACATCTGGAGGAACCACACCCAAAGTTTATCAGAGGAGTTATCATCAGAAAGAGCCCCTAACGTCATCAATTCCTCCAAATAATTTTTCAACTCCACCCAGACCCCCGCGAGGGGCATTGCCCCTCGACCCCGCTGGGGGCGTTGTCCCCAGACCCCCATCAGATTTATTGGAATTGCCAAATTGTAGTACAACCAACCATCATAGTACAGTTACAAGAGCATTTGGTAGTCGAGCAAATGAGAGTGGCAACTCTCGAGGAGAAATTGGTAGAGAGGGAGAAAGTATTGGGTGAGTGTGACAGTCAGTTGATAGAGTAGAATACCCAGGTGGCCGATGCACAATGATTTTCAGCACAGAAGGAGGATCAATTATAGGAAAAGGACAAGGAGTTGGCATTTTTTGTTTTTAGTTGTCTGGAAGATGACTACTTTGTGGGGGGGATGATGTAGACGACCATGTTAATAAATAATTATATTGTAATCGACCGTACTAATTAAATAAATGTTGTAGTTGGTCGTACTGGGAATAAATAATAATAGTTTAAATAATACATGCAAAGTTTAAAGTAAAAGTTGGATTAGTTGTCGGGCAGGTAGTTAGGAAGAGTTGCCGACGGTTGGTATCCCAACCAACCACGGCCATCCATATATGTATCTTTTCATTTGTAGTCGGAGATGGTCAATTGCTATGTATTGTTGAGATACTTCATGAAATCAATCAATCCATTGTGTTGTGCAATTACTCTTACGATTGTTCTGTGATTCAAATGTGATTCATATTCTAGTACGTACATTATGTTTGTGAATTATTCTCGTTTACTTCCATAGTACGCTGAACACTACTCAGTGAGTAAACACCAATCTTGACGATGAGTAAAATGCTGCGAAGCCCCAGAATCAATAGACCAGGTAGAAGATTGTATTGGATCTGCTGTTCTCTTGGCCATAAACGCATAGAATGCAGATTCTTTTTGATCAGTGTGCTCCGTAACATTGGCTTTAGGTTGAGATCTGCTCTGCTTCTTTTGTTCAGAAGCCAACCGAATTCAACAGTTAGCCTTCATGTGACCATATTTATGGCAATAATTGCAATGAACACTCTTTTTCATCTTGCTGTCCTAAGAAGAACCAAAGCCTTTTAGTTGAGAAGATTGCGCCTTCCCTTTGTTCTTAGCAGAAAATTTGGCAGAGAACGCTTGCTCTGTGGGGGTGTGTTGATGCGTGTTTTATGACACAACAAACATTCTAGAATAAAGTGTCAAAGACGCTCTATCTCCTCTTGGAAAACTACCTCGTACGCTAAGACTACAAGAAAGATCATACGACAATTCCAATGTTTCAGTTAGGTGTGGATGAGCTCTGTGGTTGATGTGATATGCTGGTAACACAAAGGGACTTATGCTAGGCTTGTTCAATTCACAATGAAGGTCTAGACAATGAAGCTCTATTGCTTGGGTCATGGATCAAACAAACTGAAAAAAGGAGATAAAGGTTTAGAATTTCTAGTCTACTTCCTAAGAATTCAAGAGACGGTATCGACTTGGTGAAACAAATAACCACGCTTTGCTTCGCCACGCTCAACGACAACTACACAAAGGGGGTGCAATCTTCAAGGGAATGTGCTTATGATTTTCACATCATGAATAACTACCATCAAATCGAACAATAATTATCCACACAGAAGTTAAGCATCCACAAAATAAGCTCAGGCTAACTTTATGCATTGAATGAAAATCATCCATTCAAAGAAAGTATGAGCAAAAGTTTCACCATAATCAACACTTATCAAATCTTGCATTCATCTAACATACATGAAAATAAATCTAAATTATGATGAGGGATAAGAACCATGACAACTCCAAAGTAAGAGAAGTAATCACCATCAGAACAATGCATGCATTACTTATTACTTTGGCAATCTTACAACAATTGCTTATCTCAACATGTTTTGCAACATGCTCCCATACTTTACAAATGAGTGGGTGAGCTCAATTTATAGGCTCCTCGATTATAGTTCAATGGCCAAGATTAATTTAGAATCAATGACCGAGATTACAAAATAAAACCCTAATTAGGGTTTGTCCTAACTAACTCCTTCTCGACCAATGAGAAAATTACATTCGAGGACACTTGTCCTTTTTACTAAATATGAACCAACAAATAAAATAGAACGTTGTTGCATGTTGATTTGGAATGATTTGATTGGTTGGAAGATGACGAGGCGCCACTTCAACGTGCTGGATGCCCTCCTTGGTTGCTACATGCTTGCCTTAGAATATTTCCCTGTCGATGACCATCGGTTGTGCTTGTTCTTTCCTAGCTTTGATCTTTGGATCTCCCTTAAGACTTTGGCTTCTTCTCGCCTGCATTGGAAGTCTCGCCTTGGAGCAAGTGTCATTCCTTTGGATTTCCTTTCTGAATTATCCAATTTGTGTCAAGAAATTATTTAAGTATGAAAATTTGTTTGGAACACTCTTCTTGTCATCATCTGATTGGAAGCTTGTCTTTAATTCTTCAGGAGATGAAATCTTTCAAGAAGTTGCCCGAATTGCTTTGGAATTCTTTCAAGTGCCTTGAATAATGGAGGGAATTGGAACCTTCCCTGTGAAGAATTTCCACACTTAGCCAAAATTTGGCTACTTTGTAATACCTTCAAGATTTTGGCCATTTTTGTGCTCAAATAAACTTCGCCGGTAGATTTGTTCTTCAATTTTGAATTTGGCTTGTGTAAGTTGGATGTACTTGACGGTGTGCCTGCCATTGTCTTCATGATGCCAAATTCTTGGCGGACTTCCTGTTGGTCTTGCAATGTGCAAGGGTGGACTCCCCAAGTTTTCTTTCATCTCCCTTCAAGTCGGACTTTACACTTTCCTTGCCATTTTCCTCTTTGAAGATTTGTCTTGTGTAGTCATTCACCTGCAGTAAAATAAAAAAATTATTTCAGATTTTCTCTCTCCTAAAGATAACTTTTTAGGATAAGCTTTGAAAGATTTTATAAATTTCATTTTCAAGCTTTTAATTTTCTCCAAAATGGCTAATTTATTTGATTTTATGTTGTACATTTAGCCATGGCAAAAATTATTCATTACTCCTAATGTTGGATGAAGATTTTCATTTCCTCTCTCCTCAAATCTGGGCTTGTGCTGAATTTTTTAACACTCTCTCTCCTGATATCAAAGTGAATTTCGTTTCGAATTTAAAGCAAACTTCATACTCTCTCCATCATCTTCATCTTGGCACGAGCATATTTCATATTTAACTCTTCATTTCTATCTCCCGAAATCGGACTTCTCATTATTTGCCATACTCTCTCTCTACAAGTTGGGCTTGGTGAACACTTTTCCATGGCGGACTTTGAGAGTCTTTTTCCATCTATCTTCAAATGTTGGAGGACTTCATGTCAAATTCTCCATGTCTCTCTCTTGAGGTCGGACCTCTTATCAAGTCTTCCATATTCTCTCTTCCCTCTAGATGTTCCATGCCTTAGACAAATTTTATCATATGTGCTCTTGATGGTCTAGGCGAACTTTGAGGATCCTTTTTCAACTTCATTTCTCCAAGGTCGGACTTTGCATGTGCCTTGTCACTTTTCTAAGTGCCAAGGTAGGACTTTCCTTTTGTCCGGACATTCTCACCATTCCGTATAGCGGACTTTGAAGACTTCTTTCCATGTTGCAAGGGCGGACTTCAAAAAGTTCTTGCTATTGCCTTAGGCGAATTTTTCTTTCCAATTTCACTTTGCCATAATTTTCTTTCCATCCAATTTCATCTTGCCATCATTTTCTTTCCATCCAATTTCATCTTGCCATAATTTTCATCTTCCAATTTTATTTTGCCATAATTTTTATCTTCCAATTTTATTTTGCCATGATTTTCTTTCCGTCCAATTTCATCTTGACATAATTTTCATCTTCCAATTTTATTTTGCCATGATTTTCTTTCCGTCCTAAGTCTTTGGCAAAATTTTATTTCCATCTTCCTAAGTCATTGGCAAAATTTTCTTTCCATCTTCCTAAGTCATTTGGCAAAATTTATTTCCATCTTCCTAAGTCATTTGCAAAATTTTCTAGACATATAAATGTTTAGACTTAGAAAAATATTTCTTATTTTCTCCAAGTCTAGCGAATTTTCTTAAGGTGCCAAGAATATTTTTAATATTTCCAAAGTCCACACTAAGCAAAATTTTAATTTGCCC
This sequence comes from Sequoia sempervirens, assembly GCA_007258455.2. Lineage (NCBI taxonomy): Eukaryota > Viridiplantae > Streptophyta > Pinopsida > Cupressales > Cupressaceae > Sequoia > Sequoia sempervirens. The sequence goes on from VDFB02179468.1 coordinate 17,109, forward strand.
TCACTCCTTGGTATGGCGGACTTCATCTATGTTCAAGCCATTCAATTTTCTTGCCTATGCTCAAGCCATTCTATGGCGGACTTGCTTATTGTTTAGGCCATATCATAGTGCTCTGGGCGGACTTGGCTTAATTTCTTTCCATTTTCCTTGGAGCGGACTTGACTAAGTGTTGAGCCATCTTTCCTTTATGGTGGGCGGACTTGGCATGACTTTATGCCATCTAGACTAATTTCCAAAGGCAGACTTTGCTTGTTTCTTTGCCACTTTACATGGGGCGGACTTGGCTCTATTCCTTGCCATAGTGCCTAGGGCGGACTTCACCATAGTTTATGCCATTTCAACTATTGTCCAAGGGCGGACTTGGCCTATGTTTGTGCCATCTACCATGTGGCTGGGTGGACTTGGCATGATCTTGTGCCATTGATGGGCAGAGTTGCCTTCACTTTGTGCCATTGTCTAATTGCCCAAGGGCGGACTTACCTTATGTCCATGCCATTGAATGGCGAACTTTGCCTATTGCCATGCCATCCAAGGGCGGACTTGGCACATCTTCATGCCATTCTTTTGTGAGCTGGGCAGACTTGGCATCAACTTGAGCCATTGTCTTCTTTGCTGGGCGGACTTCACCTTCAGCCATTGATTTTGCCCTTCTTTCAGCTTGCTGGTTAAGATTTCAGTTTTCTTTCATGCCATCACCATAATTTTCAGTCATCAATTTGCCATGATTTCTCAGGTTTTTCATGAATTTTCCAGATTTTTCATCATTTTCTGTGATTTTTTGGACTGATTTTCCCAGTTTTTTACCAATTTTCTGATTTTCACTGTGAATTCATAAAATTTTCAAATTGATTTTCTGAGAGTTCTGTTGAGTTTTTCGAAATTCTGAGTGGATTTTTGAAATTCGGGACCTTTCCAAATATAGAAACTTTTCCCAAAGTAGCAACTTTCTAAAAATAGCCCCTAAAAAATAGGGATCTCAGAATTGCTCAAAAGTGCCAAAAAAGTAGGTCCTAAAAAATAGGGGGCCAAAGTGAAAACCCTTAAAAGTAGGAGGTGTCGGAATTGACTGAAATGATAGTCGATCTTCGTCCCTCGGGCCTCGTAAGCACAATGATGACGTTTGCATAGTGATCCAAGCTCAAACTTTTACTCGACTCGGGTGACCATTCAAAAATTTCAAACCCAAAACCCCAAACAGAGACCAAGCAAAACTGAGACATGCAAGGGTGAAACCCTAAAAAGCAAACTACGAGGGTCCCCATTTGCAATGGGGTGATGTGTGAAAAGGTCACAACAAGGTGGAACTGGCACTGCTTCCAAACTGTTGTCTCCAACGATCCTGTTGTAGAAGCTTGTTACACAAGTCTGGAAACTTCAAGTCAATATATGTTTAATATTGAGTGTTTCAATGAAATGCTCATAAGATTTTGGCAAACTCTTTAAAATAATGACGACCATGTACTCTTCCTCCATTGTGTGACCAATCGCCTCCAATTGATCACGAATGTCCTTAATCTTCGTCAAATGTTTCTGTAAGGACATTTTCTCATCCATCATGATGGAAAAAAGCATGTTCTTGAGAAAGAACGCTCTTCTCTTGTTGGAGGTTTCATGAAGGGCCTTCAAATGATCCCAGATTTTCGTAGCAGTTTTGCCTGACGGTACCTGAGGTAGTTGCACATCTGTGATTGAGAGTTTGATGAGCATGACGGCTTCTTGGTTGCGTTCATCCCATTTGTCCTGGTCCTTTCTGGCTACAGTGGGACGAGTTAAGTTCCCCAAAAAGACTTGATTGAGGCAACAATATTCAAAGATTGTAATCATGCATTGCTTCTAGGTGTTGTAATTCTTCCCATTGAATTTTTGGCTGCTTTCAAGCATTATATTTGTCAGAGATGCCATCATGTACCCTGAGGTCAAACTGGTGAAGGCAAAAATAAAAAATAGAGACATCACAAATTCAAAGCAGAAACCCTAGCATGGATTTCGAGGCACTTTGAAGACAAAACCCAGAAGATCTGAAGAGTACCTAGAAAATGTCGTTGAAAACCCAAAAAAATTCGACAACACCCACTTGCACAAATTTCAAGGCATGGAAAATGAGGTACCCAGAAAAAACTAAAGACAACCCAGTTGAGATCTTGAAAAACCCACCAAGAATCTACAATCGAAATTTTTTTCGCCTTGAAACAAAGGGTTAAAACTGTAGACGAATTTGTAGAAACCTAGGCCGCCATGAAAGCTTCAAAAAAATTGCAGAAACCAGCTTGAAACTCTGTGAAATTGTGGCAAAAAGGAGATTATCGTTCGTGTTTCACAGAGACAAGATCAAGACGCCTTAGTGAGGGCATGAATCATGTCCAGAACGAAAAGAAAAACACGAACCAGAAGCCGTTGCGGGTAGAACAAAAACATGACCAAAATAGGTCACGAAATTCGCTAGAGAGACGTTGGATCTTAAAAACGCAGGCAGAAGAAAAGTCGTACCTTAACTCCCATCCGCTACAGGAAGAAATTGCGGCCCTAACAGTTATACACGCGTCAAATCGTGTAGGATATAAAAAAAAAGCCCAAGTATCTCAAAAGTCGTGCTGAGAAGAGAACAAAGTCGAAAACGCGACCAAAAATAAGGATGAATCCGCATTCAAAAGAAGAGAACAAACACAATCTCGCCACGAAATTGCGTCCATAAAGCAACAGACTATTTTAATCGCACCAAAAGAGTTTATTTGCACCCAGAGAAAACGACAATTCTCAGCCATGGAATTTAGGCGACAAAAAATAAGGATGAATCTGCGTTCAAAAGAAGAGAACAAACACGATCTCGCCACGAACTCGCGTCCACAAAGTAGTAGACTATATTAATCGCACCAACAGGGTTTATTCGCGCCCAAAGAAAACGACGATTCTTAGCCATGAAAATTCCAACAGAAAACCCTCACGAAAATTTTTCTTAGATGAATTTTTTTTGGCGCCAAGATACTGCTTGCGATTTTTCTTCCAGAGACTTTTAGAAAATCACATAAATTATTTCGAAAAATTTTAAAACCAATAATTTCAAAAAAGAAATTATGAATTTTTCGAAAAATTTATTTTCTTGATGCTTTGATACCATGTAACAATTTTAGCTGGGAAATTGCTTGTATTAAGAAGAAGAGAAGATTACAATATATATGAATTAAAAAGCTTGCAAAAATTAATGAAACCAACTACCTCTACCTACAGACATTTAAGAGACCAACCACCTACAACTGTAGACATTAAAGATGTCTAACTACCTACTGACTACTGTATCTGCAGTTTATAATTGACCATTAAATAAAAGAGATATGACAATATTCTAACAATGCAGTGAATTTTTTTGGTGATTTTTTGGAAATTTGTGCCTAGGGTTTTAGACCTAAGGAGTATTTAAAATTGGTAGAATTTTTCTTGAATTTTGAACAAAATCTTGTGTTTCTGTGCCTTCAATTTTTTTCTTGATTTTTGGGTAAATCATTGGATTTGTGCTAGTTGATCGCTTCGGTATCCATGCCAGTTGATTACCTCGTTTTTCGTGCCTTTGGAAAACTGGAGGGATGGCGTCTGTGCATTCTGAGCAGGAGTCTACCTCCTATGCATTGATGGCCAAAAGACCAATAGATCATGTCAAATCATCTGCGCGGTACATTGATTCTGGAGCCTCTCGACATTTCACAAATAGGAGAGATTTGTTAACGGAGTATATGGCTTGCTCCGAATTCGTCATCTTTGGTGGTGGCAAAGAGTATATAGTTGTTGGCTAGGCCAACGTTCAGATCACATTTGGTGGGAGAAATCTATTGTTTCTCAATGTATGCTATGTGTTGGGCATGGAGCTCAATCTGCTTTCGGTGAGTCAGATTATGCTACACTGTCCAAAGTTGGACATCATCTTCAGTTCACACAAGTGTCACATTGTTGATAAAGAGTCCAAGAAAACTGTGGTAGTTGGACCCGAAGATCATGGTTTCTATCGGCTGGTTGATACTAGAGATTCTCAAGAGCGTGCAATGGCTGCAAAGAGTTCCTCCATCAACACTCTTTAGCATCAACGGTATGGGCAGCTCAACATAGCCTGCTGAAACATAGAAAAAGGGGGTATTGTGTGTTTTTGTTCAATATGTAATGATTAAAAGGTATATGATCCAAGGGTTCAAACACACTCAAACTTTCCCTAATTTCATTAGAAAGAGAGGAGATCACAAAAGAATAAAATGACTTTCAACCTTGAGGCGAGTCTATCATGTCCCTGGAATCGCAACACTAAGATAACAATTGAAATAAGTAAATAAGATAAAAAAACGTAGTAAAAGTATAAACATTAGTAATTTAATTATAATTATCACAAGATAATATTATAATTAAATTATCAAAGATAATATCATAAATATTAAAATATGAATTCTAATAATTTGAATATTATTGTAAATATTAAAATATAGATATTAATAATTTAAATATTAAGATCATTATAATATTAAAATATAAACATTGACAATCTTAATAATAAAGTAAATATTAAAATATATATAAATCAATTTATATAAATAGTAAGTAATTGTCAAGGGTAATACTGTAATTATAATTAAAATATATAAATTAACAATTTAAATGTTAATAAAATAAATATCAAAGAAACAAAACACCAATATACATAAGATTGTAATTATCAAATATTAAGGAGAGTAAAAATAAAAATAACGAATTAAATCTAAGTATATTGTTTCACTTTAGAGGTCGCCTCATTTAAATGAAGGAACCTTCAGAGATTTTGAGATTTTGTATATTTATAAATATTGAGAAGATCGAAAGAGGCATCAATTTATTTTAGGGACAGAGCATCAGAGAATAGAATCACTTAATACGGTGATCAATGAAACAAAGGATGGAAAGAATGCATCTTTTGAGATACCCGCCTATATCAAGCAGGTGACAATGAGAATATGGGATCATAACAGAAAATAGAAAGAAGGAATCAAGAAATAACGTAGTACAGTGGCAGTTGACATTTCGGGAATTTCATCAAGAAGGTGACGAGTAAAGAAAGACATGATCAGCAGAGAACTCAATCGGTCAAGAATAAAATAGAAAGAATTTCAGGGAAAGACACGATTTGGGAGCTACCGATAAAGACAAACAATAGCCGTCATTTTATTTGGGGAGCTGCTTAGCATCAATATGCTATGAAAGACAAATACATATAAGACAAGAGTATTCGCGTCAGCAAAGAGACAAATATTCATTTGCAAGAGGTGTAACTATTCCCATAATCTATAATTATAAATTCGGGAGTTGCTTCCATCTTAGATACTATTCTATCGGAAGAATTGATGCTGAGTCAAAAGGGGAGCCGTTTCAACAGTAAGAAGTAATTCCATCATAAAGGCACCGCCCAATTGGCAAATGACAAGACGTTTAGGGTTTGTTGATGCTACTGTCTTCCATCATCTTGGGTGATTATCAACCTTCGAAATAGATTGCTGTCAAACGATTGAAGGTTTGGACTTCGAAAGCTGAAATGGAGTTTGCAATGGAACTTGAGATTTTTGGTCGATGAAGACACAAAAATCTGTTGAGCTTATGTGGATATTGTGCCAAAGGTCAGGAATGTCTTGTCATTACATGCCTAGCTCTAGTTTGCTTGCACATTTACATGACCAATAAGCTAGACGCTTCCCTCTTGATTGACCGAGAAGAATGAATATATCAATTGGCTTTGCAGAAGTCCTGGCGTACCTTCACCATTATGTGAAACCTCATATAATTCACAAAGATGTTAAACCAAACAATATACTGTTAGACTCAGATCTTCAAGCTCAAGTTGCAGACTTTGGTTTTGCTAGACTTATACGAGATGGTGCAACACATATAACTACACGAATTAAAGGAACACTAGGTTATCTTGTACCTGAGCATGCCATGTGGGGGAAGGCTTCTAGAAGTTGTGACTTTTACAGTTTTGGAATTTTGTTAGTGGAAAGAAACTTGTAGCGAATTTGGGATTTGCTACAAAGTGCACTCTAACTAATTGGACATCACCCTTGGTTTGCCGGGGAAGATATGATGAACTAGCAGATCCAAAGCTACATGGAAGATATAGTTTAGAGGAATTAAAGAGAGTTATTCAGGCTACAACAACTTGTACTTAGATTGCTCCTGAGCAGTGGCCAACAATGAATGAAATAGTTAGCTTCCTTAAGGGGGACACCAAAGTTATATCAATGGGTAGTAGCCAGAAAGTAAATGTGAAGTTGGATGCATAAAAAAATACAAAGAAAACAACATACAACAGTAATGGGACAAGTGTCTGACGAAATGTACAAATGCTGAGATTGGAAAATTACACCAGAACTAGTGAGGGACATTATAGTGGTATCAAAGCATAATCTTGCCATCCTGTGGAAGACAATTAAACAAGGAGAGATAATAAAGAAAAAGCATGCTACTTTGCAAAGAACCATGAACTATGGACACCAACGTCAAGGTAAGGAAGCAATCAAACAAAGGGAAGAATTAATGAAGAGAGGTTTATGTTTCAAATGCAAAGAACCTTGGGGACAAGACCGCCATTGTAAGAAGGGACAAATACATAGAATAGAAGAAGCATCAGATAAAGAGACTGGATAGACCTACAAATAAGGTGTCCAGAAGACTTGGAAGAGATTAGATGTAATGAAATGTTACAATCTCTTTCCAAGGTTATAAGGTTGGATAGACCTAAGAATAAGGTGTCTAGAAGACTTGAAAGAGACTAGATGTAACGAAATGTTACAATCTCTTTCCAAGGTTATAAGGCTGGATGGACCTAAGAATAAGGTGTCCAGAAGACCTGGAAGAGATTAGATGTAACAAAATGTTACAATTTCTTTTCAAGGTTATCAGGTTGGATAGACCTAAGAAAATGGTGTCCAGAAAACCTGAAGAGATTAGATTTAACGAAATGTTACAATCTCTTTCCAAGGTTATAAGGTGTGATAGACCTAAGAATAAGGTGTCTAGAAGACCTGGAAGAGATTAGATGTAACAAAATGTTACAATCTCTTTCCAAGGTTCTAAGGCTGGATAACCTTAAATAAGGTATCCAGAGGGCCTGGGAAGAGATGTTCCAAATCTTTTCCCAGGAGGGTTGGATACATTCCATAGTGAGGTATCCAGAGGGCCTAGGAGGAGGTGTTACAACCCCTTCCTAAGATTCCAAGGCTAGATACCCTTAAATAAGGTATTTAGAGGGCCTGGAAGGAGATGTTTCAAAAATTTTCCCAGGAGGGTTGGATATACTCCATAGTGAGGTATCTAGAGGGCCTGGAAAGAGATTAGAGGTAACAAGATGTTACAATCTTTTTCTAGGATGAAGACCACCGTACCGACAAAGAACATCAATAGATTAAGGAAGAAAAGAATTATAATAAGGTTGGTTGAGGACAAACAAATTCAAGCGGGGGAGACTTGTGGTGTCCCCATCACAAAGGAATATCTAAGATAAGTATATATTTCATATGTTTATATTTTAATATATATATGCATTCAAATAGAGTAATCATTATAGAATATTCTCATTTAAATTATATATATATATATAAAACGTGACTAACTTGTGTGCCATTAGTGACAGATTAGAAGAGGAGATCCTAGAAGAAACTAAGATGATTTTTGCTTGAGGACAAGCAAATTTGGGAGGGGAGGATTGTCATGTCCCCGAAATTGCAACACTAAGATACTATAATTATAAATCAATTTATATAAATATCAAGTAATTGTCAAGGGTAATACTGTAATTATAATTAAAATATATAAATTAACAATTTAAATGTTAATAAAATAAATATTAAAGAAACAATACACCAATATACATAAGATTGTAATTATCAAATATTAAGGAGAGTAAAAATAAAAATAACGAATCAAATCTAAGTATATTGTTTCACTTTAGAGGTCACCTCTTTCAAATGAAGGAACCTTCAGAGATTTTGTATATTTATAAACATTGAGAAGATCGAAAGAGGCATCAATTTATTTTAGGGACGGAGCATCAGAGAATAGAATCACTTAATATGGCGATCAATGAAATGATGGAAAGAACACATCTTTTGAGATACCGCCTATATCAAGCAGGAGACAATGAGAATACAGGAGCTTAACAGAAAATAGAAAGAAGGAATCAAGAAATAACGCAGTACAATGGTAGTTGACATTTTGGGAATTTCATTGAGAAGGTGACGAGTAAAGAAAGACGCGATCAGTAGAGAACTCAATCAGTCAAGAATAAAATAGAAAGAACTTTAGGGAAAGACGCGATTTGGGAGTTGCTGATAAAGACAAACAATAGCTGTCATTTTATTTGGGGAGCTGCTTAGCATCGATATGCTATGAAAGACAAATACATATAAGACAAGAGTATTCACGTCAGCAAAGAGACAAATATTCATTTGCAAGAGGTGTAACTATTCCTAGAATCGATAATTATGAATTCGGAAGCTGCTTCCATCTTAGATACTATTCTATTGGGAGAATTGAAGTTGAGTCAAAAGGGGAGTGGTTTCAATAGTAAGAAGTAATTCCATCATAAAGGCACTGCCCAACTGGCAAATGACAAGACATTAAGGATTCGTTGGTGCTGCTGTCTTCCATCATCCTGGGCAATTATCAACCTTCGAAATAGATTGCTGTCAAACGATTGAAGGTTTGGACTTCAAAAGCTGAAATGGAGTTTGCAGTGGAACTTGAGATTCTTGGTCGACTAAGACACAAAAATCTGTTGAGCTTATGTGGATATTGTGCCGAAGGTCAGGAACGTCTTATCATTACATTCCCAACTCTAGTTTGCTTGCAAATTTACATGACCAATAAGCCAAACGCTTCCCTCTTGATTGACCTAGAAGAATGAATATAGCAATTGTCTCTGCAGAAGTCCTGGCGTACCTTCACCATTATGTCAAACCTTATATAACTCACAAAGATGTTAAAGCAAACAATATACTGTTAGACTTGGATCTTCAAGCTCAAGTTGCAGACTTTGGTTTTGCTAGACTTATACGAGATGGTGCAACACATATAACTACACGAGTTAAAGGAACACTAGGTTATTTTGCACCTGAGTATGCCATGTGGGGGAAGGCTTCTAAAAGTTTTGACTTGTACAGTTTTGGAATCTTGTCGCTGGAACTTGTTAGTGGAAAGAAACCCGTTGCGAATTTGGGATTTGCTACAAAGTGCACTCTAACTAATTGTACATCACCCTTGGTTTGCCAGGGAAGATACGATGAACTAGCAGATCCAAAGCTGCATGGAAGATATAATTTTGAGGTATTAAAGAGAGTTATTTAGGCTACAACAACTTGTACTCAGATTGCTCCTGAGTAGAGGCCAACAATGAATCAAATAGTTTGCTTCCTTAAGGGGAACACCAAAGGTATATCAATGGGCAGTAGCTAGAAAGTAAACGTGAAGTTGGATGCATAAAAAAATACAAAGAAAACAACATACAACAGTAACGGGACAAGTGTTTGACGAAATGTCCAAATGCCAAGACTGGAAAATTACACTAGAACTAGCTAGGGACATTACAGAGTCCACTATTTGAATCTCTTTGGGCTCTACTTTCTTATGACAAAAATGACTGATTTGCAATGTTTTGGAATTATTTACAGTGCATTAACTAAATGAATTATATTACCTAACACTTGAAATGTAGAATTCTATGATAACAAAAACAAAAACAGAAACGACAATTTGCAGGCAGATCTGAGAAGGGCAGAATGGTGTGCACCTGTGCCAAAAAGTAGGTTTCAGGGTTTGTAGTAGGACTGGTTCGCCCTAGGGCGAATGGGTCCTAGTGTTGGGGTTCAAAAATACTTTTTCCAGTCCTCTGATTTCAGATCTAAGCTTCTGATTCGTCTAGGTTTAATTGTTGGAAAGCCAAAAATAAAATTTGTAGGTGAGTTTTCGTAACTTGACAACAATATTGACAACTTTGACAACTTTGCAAAATTGCTTCTTTGATCCACTTTCAGTCCTTCACCTGTAAATTTGCACATACAAAGAGAGAAGGAAAATTTTTGTTTTTGGGTGAATGGGGGTTTTCGTTAGTCAAACCCCATGTTGGTAATTAAACTTTGATAATTAAATAATGATAGAATGAAGGAATTGATGAATTGACACTTGCTTGTTACAACTCACCAAACCCTTAATGGCTGCCCTTGAGGGCTGAAATCAAACACATCACTCTAAGGTCTTGGATGTTGCATGAATTGGCTTGATTTATTGATTGGTTTGATGCTTGAATACTTGAAACCTACATCACAATGTTAACTCCAAAACATGAACATGAACACACATGAACTTTGACATGATGATATGATCTTGATTGCTACTGTAGATGATTGATAAATCTGCTCTTCAATGCTCTTGACAATATTTTTTGCTCTTGTAAACTCTTGATAGTGTGTCTTCTTGCTAGTTAGATTTGAATTGATAAAATAACTATGCATTTATAGGTGTTTATCTAATTTCCCCAAAATTAGATTCCAAAAGCCGACACTTGAAACTTGAATTTCAATCATTGAAATGCTGGCAAAAGCATATTAAAAATTGGGCCCTAGGACTTAAAGGCGACCCATTTTCTCTTGGGAAAATGGGTCCTAGGACCTAAGTTCAGGACACTTAATTTCCAAGGTGTTTTAATTAATGTTAGCAATTATTTAATATAGGTTTCCTTTTCGGAAAATAGGAATAATAAGGCTTTGGAATGCATAATATAGGTAATTAGAAGCTTAATGAAGTCCAATTAATTAAGGGGATGCAAACATAGTGTCAAATTGTAAAGGTATATAATTTTCTACACTACACCTATCTCTCTCAGTTGGCTCGAGAGAATTTGGTAGAAGGGTTACTTGAGATTCAACAACAGACACATGGTGTATGTGGAGTTTGCCAGGCAGGAAAGCAAGATCGTACTCCTGTTTTAGATGGAAAGTCTTGGAGAGCAACCAAGGTCCACAACTAGTTCATGCGGATGTTTGTGGACCAATGAATACTGCATTGAACACTGGTGCTAGGTATTTCCTCTTGCTTGTTGATGATTTCAGTAGGAAAATGTGGGTGTATTTTCTCAAGGAAAAATTAGATGTGTTCAATGACTTTCAGAAGTTTAAAGCATTAGTTGGAAAAGAGTTAGGATGTCAAATCATAATTCTTAGGTCAGATAATGGCGATGAGTTATGTTCAAACCTATTCATCAATTTCCGTGCTAAACAGGGTATCAAGCGTCAACTTACCACACCTTATATGTAAAGGGATATGTACTTCCAAGAAATCCTCCATGCTGTTGAGCTTGACATGATCTGAAAAGTGCTTGATCCTTGTCCCGCAGAATAAATTGAGTGCGCAATGACTCAGTCAACTCTGTGTGAGCCATTGGTGCAATTCAAGTTGTGTGATCCGATTTGCTTTGTTGGTTGCATGTTCCATTTGTATAGCTGGTTACGTGTTCCATTCTTGTAGTACTCCAGGAGTTCTATAAAAGGGATGCGCTAGTTAGTCTGAAAAAGAGGGACACACACGCCGTGAAGGAAAGCATGATTAAGGAAAAATACAGCCCGAGTTAGCAACACATTAATTGAGCTTAGTTGGATCTAGCGTGTCAAGGAAATCATATGCTTGCTTGGATGTGAGTCTAGAGTAGAGGTGCGAATTGAGGCCGTGATCCAGATTAAGTCTATTGCATGGCTGGGAATGATCTTGTGAGTGCATATATTCCGAAAGGCATCAATGTGGCATGAGCCAAGAGGTACTCAAGATTTGATATCTTGAGAAGTGACTTTTGAGGTTTGGATATCTTGAGAAGTGGCTTCTAAGATATCATATCTTGAGGAATGGCTTCTTAGCGCGTCAATGATTCTTGAGTAGGGATTGAGAATCTAATGATGGCAGATTGCAGTCTGGCTGAGTTTTGGGTTATTTGGGTGCAACTCCTTGGTGGACGCCTCAATGTCCAGGTTCAACATGACATGGTGAAGCTGATGTGAATCTTAGTGCATAAGAGTTGGGCTCGAGATCAAGTTCCAGTGTGTCGTATTCGAAGGAATGAACAGTATGGGTTTCGTTGTACTGTGTCTTCGTAGTGAGGCTAAGTTGGAACTAGCCGACTTGAGTGCTGTTGTTGAGTGCTTCTTGGAGGGATGCACTATGCTATTCTGAGGTGTGCTCTTGGTGAGTACATTATGTAATCTGGGATTGCATTGAGCCATGTAGAGCACGACTCTATAGTTTCGACTTGCAGCAGAACTGGGTGTTCCAACTCGGACATAATGAACCTGCGATAGTTGCGACGGATTGCAACTATGGTCTAGGAACATATGGTCTGGGATCTTGCTGGGAGAGACTGAGCTCTTGGAAAGAGCTATGCACCGAAATAGTGCCCATCCAGGATGGGGATGCAGTTGTTCTTAGAACTGTGTAGTGACGAAGTCTTAGGAAGACATTTTGAGCACTAAGGCGAGCCAGGATTAGGCGAGTTGCATTCAAAACTACACAAGGCTTTGAACCGCATTGGTTGCGGGTACGTAAGCGGTTTCTTGGTGACAATGATACTCCCTCGGTGACAAGCATTCATACAGTTGATATACTGTCAAGTCCTCCATCATCCATTCCTAGCCTGTCTTCACCAACGTATGATATCACTTCTGAAAATGAATTCAATCATTTCATGAATGAGTCAATGCGTGATCAACTCAATGTGCGGTCTACAGGAGCAATGATGACAAACACTTCTCCTATTGTCACGATACCCATGGTAACTTCAGAGGTGACAATGACTTCAAAAGTGACAATGATGACTGAGTTGACAGTGAATCCAGAAGTTCACACCTCCTTCCTTCCCCCTTGGCTGATATCTTAAGTGTTGAAGCGGAAGAAGCAAATGATCTCTCCAGAGGAGCTCGACCTTGAAGAGATAGTCCCTCCAAAGGCTAAAGGGAAGAAAAAGGCAAAAGTATAATCAAGGTTGAACGTTGACAAGACTGGGCATAAATATGCGGAGATTGGCATACCACCACAAGGAGGAGATGTCAATATGGAGGACTACACGGTAACAAAAGTCCAGCTTGCAAGGTTGCCAATGAAAGTGCAAAAGCGGATGCACAAGTGACATTGGATATCTTGGTTGGAAGACTGAATAAAATGGAGCAAGCTCGCAATATGTACAAATAGAGGGTAGAGCATTATGCCACTGTTGTAAAGAGACTTGCAGGATCTCCAACTAATGCACAACCGCTGACAGTGGTAAGTATTGAGGACCCAGCTGTCAAGAAAGCTGAGAAGTTCGCCTCCAAAGGCAGGTTGTTGTATGATTTCATTGAGAATATCATAGAACATGGATCTCAGATCATAATTGTTGCGGACGAGAAAACTACCTTGTTGGCCAAGCTCACCACAGAGCTTGATAAAGAAAAAAGTGTACTTTCCCAGGAGCGCAGAGATATGGAAAAATGCCTGTTGTCATGGTCACAGATGAAGCAGGTAAAGCTCAGTAAATTGGTGGAAGTCGGGGTAATTCCCGACAAAGAAAAGTTCATTGAGGTAAGAGAATCCTTGAAACATCGAATTCAAGTAATTCAATCTCTTACGAAAGATCTCCACCAAGTGCAAGAAGATGTCGAAGGGCATCGTGTTATTCTTGAAAAAGGTATCAAGGAGTTACCAGGTCAACTTCTTGAGGAGAATCGTATCTTCTTGCCGGCCACAAAAATATCCCAGATCTTCAAGGAAGCCATCATGAAGTTGATTGATAGTGCAGAATTTTTAGAAGCCTCTTTGAACGACATTTGTGATACAAGGCTCACATTGGATAACCTGAAAACGCATCTTGACAGGTGCAAGAAGGTTCACTCATCTGCCATGAGATCGATCACGAGAACTCACACCATTGTGGATTACACCGTTGGTCCGGATGAGAAGTTCGTGTAGGAGACCAGGAAGAAATATGAAGACTTCCGCGCCCAAAGCAAGGAAACATGAAGTAGGTTCCTAATCTCCAGTGTTAGACATTTTCGATGCATCCTTTTATGCATCTTGTAAATATTTCGTGACATCTTATATGTCTTTTTGTAAATTGTAATTGCACCAAGTTCAAAGATGTAATCTTTTGAAAACAAATTACACTTTGTCTTTGGTCAAAGTTAGGTGAGATCTCCTAAAATCGCTCACCCAACTTTCCTTGATTTCCTCAATTAGATTCCTAATTTTGCTCATCCCTCTTTCTATATAATGTGAGGGATTTCTATTGTAAATTTATCCTTTAGTATTTTGCAATAAAGTGCTGCCCTTTTTGAAGCAGAATTGTGAAACTTTGTGTTCATACTTTGTGAATGAAATCTGATCAATAAAGAAGAAGATTGCAAACCAGACTTTGTGTTGGATTCGATAGTCTTGTGAATTGATCTCATTTGGTGGTGATTAGCTTATGGAATCTGAAGGACTCTAAGTAATTCATGTAAACTTTGTGTTACATCCTTTATTTAGATTTTCATTTGTGTTTTGGATATTATGGTTGAATGATCTACAAGACTTTGTGCTTGTAATTATTCATGCTCTTTGGATACTTTGGTTGGATAATCTACAAGACTTTGCGCTTGTAATTGTTCATACTGTTCGAGGAATTGCTGCGTCTAAGAAGACTTTGTGCTTCTAACGTGACAAACGACACACTTTTCACAGATCCACCATTGAAAAAGCTACGAAACGACTTTGTGCCTTCGTGAGCTTTCCCTTTTATTTTACTAGTTTATTGTTAATCACTTTTGGTACCTCTACGCTTTGCTTTGACAAGATAGAGGTATTGGCATTATTGCTCATTGTTAGTTTAGAGTTATTGTGAATTAAGAACTTCCAATAGTGAAGCATTGTAAACATCTTCTCTGGAAAAAGAGAGAAGGATGAATGTGACACACCCCCCCCCACTTCGTAAGTATTGTGTACATTTTGTAATTACTTTGTTTGTTTTACTATCGCTTTTGTCAGTAGTAAGAAGGGCGCCTCCCCTTTCTGAGAGGAGAGATTCACATCTCACATAGCTGTGGCTGAAGTCCTAGTTGTGTAATCTATCGAAAAGCTGATTACATAATTTTCACCCAACATTGTGCAGACTTACTATTTATAGCAAGTCTATCTTTTAGCAGTATCTGTCTAGCAGCAGTTCAATCCTTTGCAGTTCAGTTGTTCAGTTTGGCTTTCTATTGGTTTTGATGTGAATTTACTATTTATAGCAGTTGGCTATTTTTAGTAAGTCTAATTTTGGCAGTGGCATCATCAGCAGTTCAGCTCAAGTCATCTTGCTATCCATCAGTTTTAGTATTGGCATTGGCTTTGGTTATCTCCATGGATTGAGTTTTATACTTAGTCAATTTCATGTTTTTTCAGTTGTACCCCACGCCTAGGCTTAATAACTTCATGTTGTTTTTAAAGAGGGGGCATTAAGGGGTCAAGTGAGCATTTAATGATTTATTAAATGCTTTATTGCTGCATATTTAAGTTGGACGCCTAAAAGAGGTTGATTAATATTTTATTATTTCAAAAAGTGAAATGCTTAAAGTGGCGTCCCATTTGGAAGTTGAAGTGATTCAACTTCTTGGAATTTGAAGAGTCTCTTGTTGCTTCTTTTGCCAACTGAAGCCTATATATTCAGGCTTTATGATGAGCTAATTATGAATGTTTTGGAGAGTAAAGTTACGCTGCTGGAATGAATTCAGAACCTGGCTAAGGGGAAACTTAGCAAATCATTCTTTCTTCGGGCCTGAAACTTCGGCTTCCTAGGAAGATTTATGAAGACCATGCTTCATTCAGGAGTGTGGATAGTGCTTAATGGTGATTTTTATTACAAGTAGATTGCTGATTTATAATCTGTTTGTACTGCTGTTGTAATTGGCTGAAGCAAATTTATACTCATAGCTTCGCCATTGATTTTTTGTTTCATTCTGGGTATTTGCCTGAGTTGTATGTCTGTGTGGGGCACCCCTTTCTGCAAAGTTTGGGAATTTATCTCTAACTGCTGATTTTTCTAGAGAAGGTCGACTTCTCCAAGGAGGCCGTATTTTTCTGTGGTTGCATTGGGATTTGAGCCTTCTGTTATCCTCTGTTTCTAGCTCGTTTCTTTGATGGAATATGGATGCCTAGCTCTTAGTTGTTGTTCGCCTGTGGTATGAGAGCTTTCAGAGCTGATTTGACAAAGATACGTCCAATTCTACGAGGTTTGATATTGCTGGTCTGATTTTCTGTTAATGCTATTTCTATATTAGACTTATTAAATAATTGTATTTTGACAGTTGAGCTTCAATTCTTCATCTTATATCATTGTAAATATTAGAGGAAGTGTTACTCTAACTGTTTAATGTTTTTGGAAGCTTATCTATTTCATTTGCAGCTGTTCTTATTCTTTGTAAAGCTAGTTAGTAGTACTAACAACTCTTTCTTTATTTGCTGCAATTTTATATTAGTTTTACACTCCCACAATTGAGTGGTTGAGTTTTAGAATAAACATTTTTCTTGTTTGTAATTTCCCCCCATGTTATAAGTGGTTGTGTGGATAGTATTCCCCCCACATTAATAAGTGGAAGAGTGGATTTAAAGGATGGTTTGCCACCTAATAATTGTTGTAAACTCACCCACTGAATAAGTGGAGTATTCCCACTGCTTGTGGATGCCTGCATCAGCAGATGAATTGTACCTTGAACTCTATTTATGCCTAACGATCCTCTAACCATATGCTATAACCTTGCCCACATTGGGATTTTGGTGAACATTCTTGGTTAGAGTTATCTTCTTTGCTGATTTGCATTTTGGAGCTAATGCTAATCAGCGTTTGGTTGTTGATTTGAATGTTAATTTTTGGGAAAAACTAAGGGGGAATATTTCATCCTCGGAAATATCAAATATCCCTTCTTGCACGATTGACGATCACCAAATAAGCCAAAGCTAATTTCAATGCTAACATGACTGAAAATAGGAACATTATAGGGAACATATGGCTTGTTGTTGCTAATCTTTTTCTTCCTCTTCAATCTCTCTAATTTGTATCATATTGCAATCTTGTTGGAATATTTCATAATCCTTTAATTGTTAGTGGAAAAGTCTACTTAAGGAACTTGTCTCCTCTTCTGAAAAGTGTTGGATGTCAAGTACACCTTCATCATTCGGCTCCAGTACAACTTCACTCACCACTTGAGTTCTCAAGTCAATGTACTTTCTTCCTTTATTCTCTATTGAGATGGTGTTCCTCTTAAAATTGTGATTCGTCTTTGTTGCTATTAGTCATCCTCTCCCCAATAGTGCATCATAAATTTTCTTCTCTAAGGAGATAACTACAAAATTTAGCAAGAATTGTTGAGTCTTGACCGTTACCTTTTGTGCCATTGGTATCCCTAATGGTTTAATTTCGTGTTGATCTACTCGTACCAAATGGAAGGTTGGTGGCTAGAGGGTTGGTTTCCCAAGGCTTTTCCATGTATCTTCTAGCAATACATTTACTCTTGATTCTTCGTTGACAATTGCATTTGTCAAGGTTTTAATCCAAGATCTGCATATGCACAACCACTCGTCTCTTCCCCATGTTTATTGCTAGCAACATTGGATCGATGACTTGCTCTTCATGCGGCAGGGGGTTCTATTATTATGTTTGTACTTGTACTTCTTCTTTTTAATTCTGGTCGTGCTCTACTTTATTAGTGATTGTTACTCTTAGTTGTGGCATACTCTGTAGGAGGTTTGTCATTCTTATAGGTATAGTGTTTTATAACACTTATCTCGTTATATTTTTGTCAAACTCCGATTGTGTGGAGGTACTTACAATTTCATTGGAACCTCTTTGTTCCTTTCTATACCTTGCTCCACTTCCACCTTTTCTTCTTAAAGTTTTTATTCCTTTGTATGAGGGTTTGGATATATAGCCTTCCTAGTTTGCGCTTGAGTGACGGCCAAAATTGCTTCATCTTGTCCTTCCACTTCTGTTAATGTTGCCTTTTTGCTTTGGACAATGTCTTCATGCTCGCTTGGACCACACCACTTGCACAACATTCCAGCCTTTTTTGATTATTTTGACATTCTTTGGCGAAATGTCCCCATTCATTACATTTGCAACATTGTATCATGGGTCTTCCTTTGGCATCATATTGGATTTTGCTTCTTGCCCCACTGTTATTGTTAAACTAATTATAATTTCTTCTCCTATTGCGATATTCGCTAAGTGATGCATTACTTTTATTATTGTTTTGTTGCTTTGGTGTATTCGATGGGGTAGATTGTGTCATGTCCCCTTCTAGTTGACATCTCTCAGAGCTCACGATTAGCCTATAATGCGACCCTCGTAGGCTGATGGGATGGATAGAGGGTCTTGATGGAGCTTGGCTTGGCTTCAGTTGTCAGAATTTGATCAGTTGGCTTTCGTTTGGGCTCATTCGGACACCGTTTGCCTGAGTTGCTATTTTTAGCAGTATTTGGCACTCAGCGAGGCACCCCTGCTATTTTTAGCAGTATAGTTTGGTCACGTGCAGAATCACTTCTTGGTTCGCCAGCTTCAGACGGTTCGAGAATCGGATATTATTTGAGGGAGATATTAATATTTAATTGATTTAATTAAATATTAATTATTGGAGCTTATATTATTAAGTTATAATATTTTATTATAACTTAAGTGGTTTTGCTGAAGGGGTCGCCCATCATTGAAAGGGGGCCGTTTTTAATTATATTTTATAATTAAAAAAATGTGATCAATGACTATTGAAATAATTAAAAAGAAAGTCGAATTTATTTTAATGATGCTTTTTGAAGGAATTTGCACTTTTGAGGAGTTATAAGGCTTTGCTTCGGAAATCGAGCCATTATGTTATTGAATATTGAAAATTGATCAAGTCTTCTTCCGGAGAACGAAGCCTAGGGTTTCTGTTGTCTACAGACATTGGAGAACGAGCCATCTTCAGTGTTGCAATTCAGAGACTGTGAGATACCAGCTGATCTATTGCATTTCAGAGAGATTTCTTCATTCAGGAGAGATCACAAAACATTCACAGTTGATTCATCTTCAGGGTTTTCAGTGTGCAACACATCCATCAGGGATTCTTCAGTAGAGGCGCTTATTTCATTGGTATCTGGAGATTTGACAGAGGGCCGTACTTATTTAATAGCTTGCTGCTGTGTTTAGGCCGTACCACATTTATTACAGGCCGTACCATCTGTGAAAGGGGCTACTTTGGTTTCAAAGCAAATCGCCTTCATTCTTGGCAGTCAGACTTCATAACGAGGGGCGCATATATCACTGGCAGTTGATTCTTCCTTCTGGCGCAAGGGAAAGTGCTCATTCATCTCAGCCGTACTATTTCAAGAGGATTATTTATTGCTGCAGATACCAGGTTTTTTCATTAAAATAATGTTGCTTTCTTTGTTGCTTGTTATTGGATCTCTTTGTAATAAATCCAGAAGATAAATTAATAGTTTGGCAACAGTATTTCCGATAGATTCTATCACTTTCAGAATTGTATGATTTTATTTGCATTTTATATTGAATTCTTGCAAAAATCGCATTATGTTATTTATGCTCAAAAATCACAAAAAAACCAAAAACCTTTCAAAAACAATAAAAACAGTCAAATTTCAGAGATAGAGGAAACTGGGGTTTCTACAGATTGCTCACCTTGTGTGAAGAACACTTGTGTGCTTCTTGTTTTTAAGTTAAATGGGCATTCCTTAATGGAATGTCGTAGGACTTGGGAGAAGGCACACAACAATTTCTTAGGGTAGTTCATTTTTATATGACCTTCAATTGTACATTCCGTACACCACAATTCCTTATTTTCTTTGGTAGCCTCTTTCTCTATTTTTAATTCCTTCATTCTCATCATATCCCCTCTCAGGGCTTGGACACTCTTCAATTCATTATCATTGCTTTTGTTTGAACTCTCATCTTCTTCTATCTTTATTTTTCCTTGAGAAGATGTTTTGTCCTCACTCTCTATATCCATTATAAGCATCAACATAGGAGGGTGGCACAACTTTCATCTTCTTCCTTAGCGAAGGAATCAACCCTTCGATGAACCACCTCTTCTTCAATCTGTCCACATGTTGGTTTTCTAGTTTCACTAGCAATTCCTTGGCACCATGATTATAAGCTCTCACATTTTCATGTTTTCCTTGTTTTGTATTGTATATTTCTGCCACAATTTCATTGTCGTCTTGAAGAAGTTTAAATTTGTCCTCAAATGCCTTTTTCAATAAATCCCATGTGGCTTTAGAAGTTGCTTCAAGCTCCATATACCAGTCTATTGATATACCCAACAGGGTTGTTGGGAATGCTCTAAACCAATAAGCCCTATCATCCTGGCCATTGGCTACCCATATTATGTCACATGTTTTGCAGTGTCGTACGGGATCCTTCAATCCATTTCTTGTGAACTTTGGAAGTTTTTGCCCCTCAATGTTTGTAATGTCCCCTTCTCAGCAGTGATCGTTTCTGTTGACCGTTGGCCTATTCCGGAGACCCGTAGGCTGTGCGGATGGTGAAATTAGGGTTTCCTAGTTTTGAGGAGGTTGTTGCTTGGAGTTTGGGATTGATTGCGGATTCTTTCCTGGTTTCCGAGAGAAGAGAGCGGTGGTGTGTTGTTTGCATTCATTCGGGAAATTTACTATTTTTAGTAAATTCTATTTTTGGCAGTGGACAGTTTGGGTTCAGTTCAGTTGGATCACTTCTTCAGTTGTTTCAGCTGGCACTTCAGTTCTTGGCCTTGGGCGCATTTTTCTTGGAGAGATAAGTATTTTCATTATAATATTATTATTTTAATATTATACCCCTTGCCTAGCAGTGCAACTTTAAGTTGTTTTTAAAAAGGGGGACTTTGAGGGTCATGGCGTCATAAGGAGATAAATTATAATTTTTATATGTCAAATATTGAGACAAGTGAAGTGGGACGCCCTTTTGAGAAGATTGTTTTTATTTTAAAAAGTGAAATGTTTTATTGATGAAAATGGACGCCATCTTTTGGAGGGAAAAGGTGAATTTGAAATTAGGGTTAGGGCGCCCTCTGGAAGCTTCTAGATGTTTCTCTCTCGTCTATATAATCAGGCCTCAGCTCTTCATTTGGTATCTTTTGTCTACTACACCGTTATGCTGCTGGATTGACTTCAGGCACTCGCTTCGAGGAAAGCACACCTCCTAGCATTGGCTCATCTTCTTGCTTGAAAGATAGCAACTAGTTGAGAGGTTAGCTTGTTATTGGTAGTTTTGCATTGTAGTTGAGTTCTATTGCATTTAGTGATGATGTTCAAGCATTTTGTCGTGTTTTAGTGTTGCTGATGTTGCATTGCTGTAGGCATGTTTTGCTCATAATTCAAAAATACAAAAAGATTTCATTGTGGGTATTGCATATTTCCATTAGTCTTGCTTGGGCGCCAATTATTGTAAAGTTTTGTGATTTTTAATCAAGTGTTGGAATTTTAAGAAGAAATCGCCCTCCTCTAGGGGCCGTACCATTGTACCTTCATTGGGAATTGAGCAGAAATTAAATATCAGTGTTTTGGGGTTGTTTTGTGTCTTGAACTTGGGCGCCATCATCTTAGTTGTCATTTGCATCTATTTACTTGCATTTTGAATGAGTGGTGTGAGGTTTGTGAGCATATTTTGGTGTTACAGTGTTGCTGATAACAGAAAAACAGTCCTTACTCTGTCATAACAGCGAGCTTAAATTAATCTTTTGAGTTAATTGGAAGGGAAGCTATTGAGAAGACCTGAAGCTATCATTCTATATTGATGTAATGTTGAAGACTCTCTTATATTATGCTTAACTGATGAATTTTCTGATATTGTAAGCTGTACAGTAGTACTGTCAGCATCTTTTAACATTTCCGCAATTTCTTTATGTTTGTACTGCCCACTGAACAAGTGGAAGAGGCTGGCTTGCCGCCTATTTCTGTTTTGCATTGTAATTTCCTAAAGTCTCCGCCATATGGTCGCCTCATATTCGTCACGGATTGAGTAGCACATACTTGGTGTTGAGCTAATTTTCAGTATTGCATTAGATAGGGATCCTCTGACCGAATGCTCGTCGTTCACCGGCGCATCTCGTGGTTAGAGTTCTTATTCAGCATTTTCCTTTGAGATCCTCTGACCAATGCTCACACCTTGCCCACATCGGGATCCTGGTGTACATTCTGGTTAGAGTTACTTTCCGCATCGTTTTGGGTTTATGCTAACCTTAACGGGTGCGTGTTGCATTGTAATCATTTGTGAAAATTCAAAAAAAATTGGTCCGGTTCATTACAGTGGTATCAGAGCCATGATTCTGCCAACCTGTGCCCAACAGTGATTCAGTGATCAGATGAGTGACAGTGATTGCAGATACTTCACCAGAGGTCAGGCCAGAAGACAACAGATACAGCTTCCGCCAGTGCCAGAAGCAGATACTTTTTCAGAAGCTTTGAGAGAAACCGAAAGAGCAGTGGATACGGGTAAAACAGTTGAGAACATGGCAGACAATCTTAGGACAGCCATGGAAGAGAAGGATGCAAGGATGGAAAAGAAGTTTGATGGAATGATTCAGATGATGTCTCGATTACTTGCTAAAATGGATCAGCAAGCTACTCAGAACCATACTCCGAATCAAAACCATGCTACAGGAGAAAGGAGTGGTGTCAATGGAAACAATGGGAATAATGGGAACAATGGAAGCAATGGGAATAATGGGAACAATGGTAATGGAGGCAGTAGGACTATTGGACAGCATGATACCATCTCTAGCGGATCAGCCTCTAGACCGCTCTTTCCTACATTCACTCCAAGGGAAGAACAGCAAGTTGAAGCTACCGTTCCTTTGGTAGATGATGCTAGGCAAGCCTACATGGAGTACTCTACCCTACCACCTGATCTTAGGGACCAATGGTCCTTTGATCAATTCTTGAATCAGAGAAACAGAAGACACAGAGGAAGAGTTGATAACCGAGCTTATATGGCTCCTAGGACTGATTTTCATCAAGCCTTGGGGAAGGTCACATTGGCTCACTTCGATGGAAGTGATAAGTGTTCAGCAAGATCGTGGGTTCAGAAGTTAGACAACTACCTTTCACTTCGTCCCATGCTAGAAGAAGATGCCATCAAGTTTGCAACACTTCATTTGGAGGGAGCTGCCCATGAGTGGTGGTACCATGGTTTGGTCACTCTTGGCCATAACCTTATTCGAACCTATGGAGAATTCACCAACAAGCTGATTGAAAGGTTCGACACTAAGGATCCTGAAGTAAGATTTCGCGAGCTTGCACAACTCAAGCAGCATGGCTCCTTGGATTCTTACATTGCTGATTTCCAGAGACTTTCTGTGATGGTGCCCAACATCACCGAAAGAAGATTGGTTGTGTTGTTTTCTGAAGGTTTGGTTGAACCCTTGAAAGGGTGGGTTAAAGCTTTCGATCCACCAAGTCTTGATGAGGCAATCAAGAAGGCTCGTAGTATGGAGTTATCAGCCCCTAGGCCTAAATTTCCGCCTAAGCCTTTTGGCCATAAGAAGGATAAGGATAAGAGACATTCTTCTAATCAGCACAAGAAGTTCCCACCTAAGTTGACTGAAGAGCAACGTGAACAGCTCAGAAAGGAGGGCAAGTGTTACACATGTTTAGAGCCTTGGACTAAAGGCCATAGATGTCCTGGAAGAGGGCGTTATAATCAAATGGGGACCTATTCTGATTATGAATCAGCATCTGATATGTCTGATCAGCAGTCTTATTTTGGGGACAGCGAGGATGAAAGAGCCACAGAAGAGTCCGATCATGAGCAAGGAGTTGGGGGCCCTATTGCCCAACTCTCTAGTTTCCAAAAGAACGAATCTTTCAAGGTTCGTGGTGGAGTTGGAGGCCATCGTATTGTTGCATTAATTGATACTGGTGCAACGCATAACTTCATTGATGAAGGTGTGGTTGCAAAGAGAGGTCTCAAAACTGAAGAATTTGAAGGCTTCAAAGTCATGGTGGCTGATGGGTTTCACATTTCCTGCACACGAAGAGTTCCTAACATGTCCTTGCAGTTGGGAAACTATGAAGTCAAAGATGACTTCTATGTGGTTACTATTGGTGACACAGATGCAGTTTTGGGCATACAATGGTTACGCTCACTGGGTGAAATCTCTCTCAACCTACAAACAATGGAGCTCAAGTTCCAATCTGATGGCAAGAGAGTTGTTTTGAGAGGAATGTCTAATGGTGGTCCTCGTATAGTTTCTTTCAAAAGGATGGAAAGGCTGATTAGACATGACCAAGTGGAGTGGGCTGCGGAATGCATGGTTCTTCCTGCTAGTCCAGTTGAGACCAAGAGGGAATATCCTCCTGATATTCAATCTATACTCACCAAAAGGAGTAAGGTGTTTGCTGATCTACCACCTGGGCCACCACCAGAAAGGGGTGCTGAGCATGTTATTGAACTTAAGGAAGGGGCCAAACCAGTCATCACAACACCGTATAGGTATCCTAAGAAGCAGAAGGATGAAATTGAGAAGAACATAAGAGAACTCCTGGAGATGGGCTTCATTCGCCCTAGCAAGAGTCCTTTTGCTTCAGCTGTAGTTCTTGTGAAGAAGGACGGCACCATCCGCATGTGTGTGGATTATCGTGCCTTGAATCAAAGCACAATAAAAAATCGGTATCCTATTCCTCGGATCGATGAGCTCATTGATGAGCTCCATGGTGCTAAATTCTTCTCCAAAATTGATTTGAGATCGGGTTACTATCAAATCCGGATGAGGGGCTCAGATGTTGAGAAGACGGCATTCAGATGCCACTATGGTCATTTTGAGTTCCTAGTCATGCCCTTTGGCTTGACTAATGCTCCAGCCACATTCCAGTCTTGTATGAACAGAGTTTTCCAGAAGCAGTTGAGGAAATTTGTGTTAATTTTCTTTGACGATATTCTCATCTTCAGCAAGACGTGGGAAGAACACCTCAAGCACTTGGAGGAAGTGCTTAGCATTCTTGAATCAGAGAGTTTGTTTGCAAAGGAGTCCAAATGTGAATTTGGGATGAAGGAGCTGCTCTACCTTGGCCATATCATCAGCGCTGAAGGGGTGAAGGTTGATCCAGAAAAGATCAAGGCTATAGTAGATTGGCCACCTCCAGAAAATCTGACTCATTTGAAGGGATTTTTGGGTCTTTGTGGCTTCTATAGAAGGTTCGTAAAGGGGTATTCTCAAAGTGCTGCTCCTCTTACTGACCTCACTAAAAAAGGGGCTTTCATGTGGTCAGAAAAAGCTCAAAGTGTGTTTGATAAGTTCAAGAAAATCATGAGTTCTTGTCCTGTATTGGCCATACCAGATTTCTCCAAACCCTTCGAGTTACAGTGTGATGCATCAGGGGAAGGTATTGGGGCTGTTTTGATGCAAGAGAAGCATCCAATTGTATTTGAAAGCAGAAAATTAAGAGGGGTTGAAAGAACCTACTCTATCTATGACAAGGAAATGCTTGCAATCATGCATGCATTAGCCAAGTTCAGACAGTATCTAGTGGGGAGCAAATTCGTGGTCAAGACTGATCACAACAGTCTCAAGCACTTTATGCATCAGAAGGATTTGAATGAGAGACAGCAGAAGTGGGTGAGTAAGCTACAAGCTTACGATTTTGATATTGAGTATGTCAAAGGGAAGAATAACGTTGTGGCAGATGCTTTGTCTAGAAGGCCTCACTTGAGCTCATTGTGTGAGCTTAATGCTGATTGGAAGGAGTTGTTGCTTGCTGATTATGCCAAAATCAGTTTGCAACCAGCGTTATTGAAGGTACTTTTCATGATGAAAGGTACAAGGTAGTTGATGGGTTGATCCACTACAAGGGAAGAATCTTCTTGGTGGCTGATTCTAAACTTAGGAAGAAGATTTTGGTGACTTTCCATGACAGTCCACTTGCTGGTCATCAAGGGTACTTCAAGACATACAAGCAGATTCGAGAGAGATTCTCTTGGGAGGGGTTGAAAGATGATGTTCAGCGTCACATCAAGGAGTGTAGTACTTGTCAAATGAATAAAAATGAGCACTCTCTTCCAGCTGGTCTACTGCAGCCACTTCCCATTCCAAATCAAAAATGGGACAGTATCTCTATGGATTTCATCACCGGGTTGCCTAGGGCCCAAGGCAAAGACTGTATTTATGTTGTAGTGGACAGATTGACCAAATTCGCTCATTTCTTCGCCATCACTAGCACATTTACAGCAGCTCAAGTTGCAGATTTGT
The DNA here is from genome assembly GCA_007258455.2 of Sequoia sempervirens. Taxonomy (NCBI): domain Eukaryota; kingdom Viridiplantae; phylum Streptophyta; class Pinopsida; order Cupressales; family Cupressaceae; genus Sequoia; species Sequoia sempervirens. The sequence continues at coordinate 43,364 of VDFB02179468.1, forward strand.
TCTTCCATGAAGTGTTTAGACTGCATGGGTTGCCTAAAAATACTGTGAGTGATAGGGACAGCAAGTTCCTAAGCACCTTTTGGCAGGAAATTTTTAGGATGAGTGGTACAGTGCTTACTCCAAGCACTAGCTATCACCCACAAACGAATGGGCAAACGGAGATTGTGAACAAATGGTTGGAGGGCTATCTCAGAAATTATGTCTCGGAACAGCAAAGAGCTTGGGTAAAATGGCTCCACTTGGGTGAATATTGCTACAATTCATCTTTCCACATGTCAATAAAGATGTCTCCATTCATCGCCCTCTATGGTTACGAGGCTCCAAGCTTTGCTGATTTGGTGTTTGGCGATAGCAAAGCTCCTCAAGCCAAGGATTGGTTGCAGCAGAGCCAAGATGTTTTGAAATCCTTGAAGGACAACCTTCAAATGGCACAAAATCAGCAAAAGATGTACGCTGATCAGCAGCGTGTTGAGCGCTCATTTGAGGTTGGTGACATGGTATATCTTCGGCTTCAGCCCTACAGACAGTCCACACTTAAGAAGAGTGGAGCTGAGAAGTTAAAACCACGCTTCTATGGACCATTCAAAGTTGTTAGGAAGGTTGGAGCGGTGGCTTATGAGTTGGAACTACCTTCGAGTAGTAAGGTCCACAATGTCTTCCATGTGTCTCGCCTCAAAAAGGCACTTGGACACAACGTTGTGGCTTCATCACAGTTACCTCCTTTGGATGAAGAAGGGCAGTTGACTTTGGTTCCAGAATAGATTATTGATTTCAGAGAGCGTTCCTTGAGGAGGAGAACAATCAAAGAGTATTTGGTAAAGTGGAAGAATTTACCATTGGAGGATGCTACTTGGGAGGATGAGGAGATTCTACAGCATCCAGATTTGCGATTGCTTGAGGGCAAACAATCTTGGGGAGGGCGGACTGTAATGTCCCCTTCTCAGCAGTGATCGTTTCTGTTGACCGTTGGCCTATTCCGGAGACCCGTAGGCTGTGCGGATGGTGAAATTAGGGTTTCCTTGTTTTGAGGAGGTTGTTGCTTGGAGTTTGGGTTTCTGATTGCGGATTCTTTCTGGGTTTTCAGAGAGCTTCGCAGTGGTGTGTTCAGTTTGGCATTGGGCAACCTGCGGAATTTACTATTTTTAGTAAATTCTATTTTGTGATGGGCAGTTTAGGTTTAGTTCAGTTGGTATCTTCTTGATTGTTTCAAGGCGACACTTGAGTTAAGCCTTGGAAGCATTTTTCTTAGGAGATAAGTGGTATTTTTCATTATAATGTTATTGCTGTCATTATACCCCTTACCCTACTTGTTCTTTAACTTGTTTAAAGGGGTTTTGAGGAGTTAGAAAGCGTCTGGGAGATGAGTATAATTTTAAATGTCAAATACTGAGACTAAAGAATTGGGACGCCCTTTTGAGAAGATTGATTTTATCTTAAAAAGTGAAATATTTTATTTATGAAAAAGGACACCATCTTTTGGAGGGAAAAGGTGAATTTGAAATTAGGGTTTGGGCGCCCTTTGGAAGCTTCTAGATGTTTCTATCTCGTCTATATAATCAGGCCTCAGCTCTTCATTTGGTATCCTTTGTCTACTACACCGTTATGTTGCTGGATTGACTTCAGGCACTCGATTCGAGGACAGCACACCTCCTAGCATTGGCTCATCTTCTTGCTTGAAAGACAGCAACTAGTTGAGAGGTTAGCTTGTTATTGGTAGTTTTGCATTGTAGTTGAGTTCTATTGCATTTAGTGATGATGATCAAGCATTTTGTCATGTTTAGTGTTGCTGATGTTGCATTGATGTAGGCATGTTTTGCTCATAATTCAAAAATACAAAAAGATTTCATTGTGGGTATTGCATATTCTCATTGGTCTTGGTAGGGCGCCAATTATTGTGGAGTTTCATAAATTTTAATCAAGTGTTGGATTTTTAAGAAGAAATCGCCCTCCTCTAGGGGGTCGTACCATTGTACTTTCCTTGGGATTTGAGTAGAAATTAAATATCAACTTATTGGGGTTGTTTTGTGTCTTGAACTTGGGCGCCTTCATTTTAGGAGTCATTTGCATCCATTTACTTGCATTTTGAATGAGAGATGTGAGGGTTGTGAGCATATTTTGGAGTTACAGTGTTGCTGATAACAGAAAAATAGTCCTTACTCTGTCATAACAGCGAGCTTAAAAATAATCATTTGAGTTGTTTGGAAGGAAAGTTATTGGGAAGACTTGAAGTTATCATTCTATATTGTTGTAATGTTGAAGACTCTCTTATATTGTGCTTAACCAATGAGTTTTCTGATATTGTAAGCTGTACAGTAGTACTGTCAGCATCTTTTAACATTTCTGCAATTTCTTCATGATTGTACTGCCCACTGAATAAGTGGAAGAGGCTGGCTTGTCACCTATTACTGTTTTGCATTGTAATTTCCTAAAGTCTCCGCCATATGGTCACCTCTTATCCATCACGGATCGAGTAGCACATGCTTGGTGTCGAGCTAATTTTTAGTATTGAATTAGATAGGGATCCTCTGACCGAATGCTCGTCATTTACCGGTGCATCTCGTGGTTAGAGTTCTTATT
>VDFB02179469.1:0-37861 GCA_007258455.2 Sequoia sempervirens
ATAGGTGTTAGAAAACAAGCAACAAGTTAAAGAGCACAAATAAACAACTAAAACAACCTACACTTCGAGATTAGCCTAAGTTGGAAACAAAACAAGACAAAGCCACGAAATGGAACTTTATACCTTGCGTTGAGTCGATCCTTTGGTTGGCCCTTCGATCTTGAATGTGTATGCTCCTTAGATGGCACAAGATGTGTGATGTGAGATACAAATGATGCTTGGAAACATGAAAATAGCTAAGTGTTGATTGAGAAATAAAACTGCAAGAGTTTGGCTACACAAAATGATCTCCCCCAAATGAGAGAAAAGAGGGGGTATTTATAGGATTTTTGGGAAATCCTAGGGGAAATGGATGGTTGAGATTGATCCACCAAACATCAAGATGGAGGGCTAAGGTGAGTTGAGAACTCTGAAAGCCTCACATCTGAAACATGTAACATGTGAGATAGCCCTAAAAGGTGGGGAGTGGACATGAGGGTGGAAGAAAAGGACATGACATGGATGGGGTACATAGTACCTTGGGATTGAGACAAGATCTCCTCATAAAGGAGGTACTTGTCCCCATGTGGGTGAGAGGACATGTGGGGAATTAAAATTCCTCAAATATTCTCATGGGGATGAGAGAAGGAATTTAAAATTCCTTTAAATGCATTGGGGGATTAAAGGTGAATTAAAAATTCACATGGGGAATGGAGTACCTTGGATGAATAAAAAGAGATGCAAAAATTCCTTGGGGGATGGGGAGGGGATTGACTAAAGGGGGTGATTAAGGTTGTGCAAGTACTTGATTAGACAAATTAATGACATATTAGAAGAGGGTTAGATTTCACACGTGACTTGATGTGACAAGTCAAAGATCACATGGGGAAAAGTAAAAGGAATTTAATATTCCTTGGAAGGATAAAAGGAATTAAAAATTCCTTGAGAGGTTGATTAGGCTAGTTAATGAAGGATTAGAGGAGGGTTAGGTGGCTAAGAGAGATTAGATGCCAACTTGCAAAAGTTGGAGGATGTGACACATCCTAATCAAGGATTAGGCATGTGCACATCCTAATGATGAGATTAGAAGAAGGATTAAGATAAGATAAAAATGATGGAGGATGTGACATGAAGGGAATTAAATAAATGGAATATTTATTTAATTCAATTGATGGAAGGAGGATTAAAGAGATAAAGTATTATTGATTAAATACCTTAGGGATTTGGCAGAATTAAAGATATTAATTAAATAATAGGAGTATTACTTAATAAGATGAAAGAGGATGAATTTGGATAAATTAAGTGTCCAAATTTAGACATCCTAATTATTCATCTATTGGAGGAAGAGATTGGATGTTGTCGGTATCACTATTACCTTCATCTTCATTGGTGGGGGGATGAATAACTCTATTTACATGCCAAGGGTGATAGCCAGCATCATGAAATAGCCTCCAGTTTTGTGTCATACTATCGCTAGTGAGGCTTATGTCTGCTTCAACATTTCAGAAAGGCTTGTATAGTAGCAATTCCAACCAACAAAATGTTTCAAAGGTATCATTATGCTTTGGGGAGGAAGACTTGAATAGTGGGTAAACAATGATGATATCAGGTTGTGGTCACAAACACCAACCCCCACCATTGTGATTTTTTTGATATGTATACAATTGTGTAGATTGAATAAGAGATATAGTCTCCATTTTAGTTGGTCTTTGCATGTAACAATGAATATAACCACTTACAAGCTCATCACCATTATCAACTATTTTCAAATGGTGGAATGTCTTCCTACTCACATTCAAAGATAGGAAATGTCAGCTTGAGATGACAAGGGGAAACTTTTTCAGCATATGGCATGTTTCTTATGCACCGATGTCACAATTTGCAACCAATTTCATCATGAATTTTTGATAGGAGAGCAACACTTTATCACCAGATGAATTTGTATTTGCAAGCCTCTCCAAGATATTAATATAGCTTTCAAAAAAAAATTCAGAATTTGATGCATATTTGGAAATGTAGTTTAGCACAATTTGTCTTAACAAGACTGGCTGGCAATCAATGTTTGCTCACCAAATTGCAAGCATCTTAGAGTTGTGGTTATTAACACACCCATCATTTCTTGATGGCTTATAGGATTGGTTTGATTCACTGTCAGTTACTAATGTTGATGATGGTTGTGCATTCCACGGAGTTTTGTAGCGGCATTGTAATTGGTGGCCTTTTTTCCTAAGGCAAGTTTACTGAGTACATTTGGTATGCCTTTGTACCATTTTTAGAAGTTTTTCATAATCCACCATTAGATCCATGCAAGAAATTTGCAAATTTTCAAGCAAACATGGGTCCTCCAAAGAAGAGTGGTGGACTCTTGATATTAGTTGTTCTGGGGAATGAGGATTCTATGCTGAAACATAGTGATCAAAGAAGTATTTTTCCTGATGAAGCTCGTGTGGGTTGGACCAATCAAGCATGTCCATATTAGGGGCACTTGGAAGCCACAAGAAACCATGGACATGTGTTGATCCACGGTGTTTCCACTCATACCTTTCCCAATAATCTTCTGTATGGAAAAGCCTCTTAATAACCTCTTCATAGAGAATGGTGAACCACAAGTACATGTACAAGGTTGTTATGTGCAGGTTATGGATGATATTATCTATGAAGCATCTTCAGGATTATGGCATATGCGGTTGGGCATGAGGATCAATTACCTTGTGCAAATCAATACTTTTTGTGTCTATAGAGCTCAAAGTGAAGAAGAGGGTTGGTGTGCCAAGTTGGTGGATCATTGTAGTGAGCTCTTGTCAGAACTTTCCCCAATATGAGCATGTCCCTCACAAAGATGTACCAAAGTGAACAAGTTGGTTTGCTATCTGGGTGTCTGGTGCATCCTGAAGCAATTGTCACAGAGCAACAACACACTTTGGGATCCTTTCTTCCAAGTTTGTTTTCATAAAAATAGAAGTCGACTTTTGGCTTCTATGTCTCATTATCAAATTATAAATGTAATGTCTAAATTTTACATGCCTCCCAAATCTATTATCATAGTGTCTCATCAAGTGCAATGCATATTCATGTAAGTTAATGTGTATGCTTCTCGATTGTAGGGGCATCATTGTTCCAGTGGGGAACAATGTTGGAAAAGCCATGCTTAATAACCCTTTTGTATTGTATTCATTGATAGGGTTAGAATTTATCTCAGGCCAAGGAAAGGTATCTTGACTAATGTCTTCAATCAGCAAGGCATCTCTAATTTCTTGCAATTACCTAGGAGGGTTGGGCATCAATGAAATAAATGATGATGAGTCCTCAAGCTCAACTTCCTCATCAACAACACTTTCCAAAGTTGCCACTGGTTCAACTATGTTATGTACTAGTTTTTTCATTGTGTGCATAAGATTGGAGATGTTAGTACTTGTAGAAGGTAATAAATTTAAAGCATCATAATCAATTGCAACATCACTATATAGTATGGATCATTTTCAGTTTTGTATATTAATGCAGCCATGACATTATGTTTGTCAACATAGCAATCATAGTTCGTCACCTAAATGCCAGTTCTCTAAACAATCACCACTTCAACATCATGTAGGTGACGTGGTGAAAAATTTGCAATGGCCATGATGTCTTGAGGGAAGCTTATAGTATGGCCACTATATTTGTATTGGCCTCCTCTAGCATGGGTCACTTGTAGAACTAGAGCAACTCTAGCTATAAGCATTTCTTCAACCTAAGTAAACTTTGCAAGGATAGGAGGTTGTGGTCCTAGATCCATCTTGTTCGCTAAACTGAATCTATGGATGCCCTTTTCAAAAGCACAATGCAGAAAAATGCCATGCATGTTGGATGCTTGCACTTTCATGCTAGTGTAGCTTTCCTTGCAAACACTACAAACTTTCAAATTAGATAAAGAATCAATGTGTCTATGGAAGGACTACATTGCAACATAAAAAGAATCTCCAAACATGCTACCAAAGTAGTGGTGGGTTGATGACGTAGATGGAAATCCATGCCCAGTAAGGGTTTGTTGAGGTCTACATCCACCTACTATTGAGGCACCTTCACTGGGAAGGTTGTGTAGAAGTTGGCAAGGAATGGGGGGTGCAAGACTATATAGGTGAGCATGTTCTTCTAACGAGCTCGACGACAATTACGATGCATCTATTTGATTAGGCAGGGTCGAGCAAGGATGAACAATAGTGGCTCTTTTTTGCAAGTATTTGGCTCAACGACTTGCGCAAATATGGTCTCTATGTCACACATAATAGAGTTGGTTTCTTTGGCATTTTACTACCTTTTTTTGGTCCACACTTAATGTAGGGCTAGAACTTGAACAAGACTTAGAAGCCTACAACCATAATATGAGGAAAATAATAAAATTCTTGCAAACACCAACTTAAAGAAAAATGGCATAACTAAAGAGGTCAAGCTAATCGAATATGAAACAAAATAGCCAAAGCTATAGAGCAACACTAAACAATTCCCTATGGAAAACAACATAAACTCTATAACATTAACTATTTTACTGTGTTGCAACCATTGACAAAAAATGGAAGCCATAAATGAAACAATACTAGTTTCAACAGTGCCCCAAATGGAAAACCCACAAATCAAAAGAATCCACAATAACAAAACCATGTGCAAAAAAAAAAAACCCACACGTGCACAATTTCTTTTTTTCAACAATGCCTTATGGACAACAACCAAAGCATACATATATGCATATGTACATGTAAATGTATCTATGCTATGCAATGATTTTTTGATGGAGAGTGTAATGAAGGGAAGGTACAATGAATTTTTTAAAAGAGAGTGTAACATTGATGTTGCTTATGCTTATGCATCATTCCTTCCTTCATTCCACTCTCCATCCAAAAGAACTTCACTATTTTGATTGCATATGCATATGCATATATTATGACGAATACAATAAAGTGCTTGCAAACACGAACGTAAAGAGCAACAATGTAGCTAAAGAGCAGATAGGAAATATAAAATGAAACACAAAAAAATAATGCTTGCTCTCCACCCTACCATATTGGGTCATGGATCCCCATGGGCTCTCACCAAACCCCCGAGAAACAACATACATTGTCCACCACTTCAATCAATCGTAAAACCAGTTTTTCCTATTACACTTAATATACAACCTATCATTCTAACAACTCCTTTCTAAGGCTAAAAGAAGTAATAACTAAAAAGTTGCATCTAACTTCAAATACCTATATATAGTGGTGTACATTTTTTTTTGCAAGAACATATGTAGGCATTCTATGCCATGGATGCATTTTTAGGAATCTATTGTGTAGATATATATACACACACAAAAATAATGTGTGGGAATGTGTGTATATGGAATTACATACAGAGAATAGGTATAATTTCTACCACTCTAAGAAATACAGAGATCAATGTTCAATATTACACTTAATATATACCCTACCATAAATACAAATTTTATGTGCATCTAATCTGACAAAAATACATAACTGCACATACAAATTATAATTTGAAACACACCAAAAGAAGGCCTGCTCTCCACCCTACCATATTGGGTCATGGAGCTTCATGGGCTCTCACAAAACCCCTAAGCAAGAACATACATTGTCCACCACTATGATCAATGGTGAACCCAATGTTGCTTATTACACCCAATATACAACCTATCATTCTAATAGTTCCTTTTTGAGGTTGAAAGGAATAATAGCCAAGCATTGGCAACCGACATCATGCATTAGATGCATATGTAGGAATTTGATGCTTGGAAATATAAAACCATGGAAAAAAAAAAAAGCAAATACCCTGCATTACAAAAAAAAAAAAAATTCCAACAATTCCTTATGGAGAACAACAAAAGAATACATATATGTAAATGTATCTATGCATATACAATACATTTTCAATGGAGACTGTAATGAATGGAAGGTATGGTGCATTTTTTGGAGGAGAGTGTAACATTTTTGCTACTTATGCTTATGCATTGTTCCTTCATTCTAGCCTCCATCTAAAAGAACTTCACTTTTTTGATTGCATATGCATATATACATATACATATGCATATGCATATATTATGATGAATACAATAAAGTGCTTGCAAACACCAACTTAAAGAGCAATAGTGCAGCTAAAGAGCAGATAGGAAATAGAAAATGAAACAAAACAAAAAAAGGCCTGCTCTCCACCCTACCATATTGGGTCATGGAGCCCCATGGGCTCTCACCAAACCCTCAAGCAAGAACATACATTGTCCACCACTTTGATCAATGGTGAAACAAATGTTTCTTATTACACTTAATATACAACCTACCATTCTAACAACTCCTTTTTGAGGCTGAAAGAAATAATAACTAAAAAGGTGCATCTAACTTCAAATACCTATATATCAGTGAACATTTTGTTTTGCAAGAACATTTGTAGGCATTGCAGCACCCTAGATGCATTTGTAGGAATCTATTGCATAGATATATATTGTTGGAGAATCTAGTTCAACTGACGAAATTTTTGTTACACCCTATTTAGATACCGATAGAATTTCAGGTATCTTGATGTTTCTCATTTTATTGGTGTTCTATATTTCCTGTATGAATTTTGGTCAGGGTTCTTGTCCCTCAAATTCTATTGGTATGTAAACAAGGTGTAACAACAATTTCTTCACTTGATCTGGGTTCTTCAGTTGAACTGGGTTCTCAAGAAATATGCATAGATCTGCCTTTCTCTTTTGCTAGATACTCCATAATACATGCCAACAAATACAAACCAACATCATGCATTGGATGCATATGTAGGAATTTTTTGCTTGGAAATACACACTAAAAAAGGATGTGTAGAAATGTATGTACGTCATATTATATGTAGACAATATACATATATATGAATGCAAACTTTTAGATATGCATACGCACTAATACATGTGTTGAATAGGGCGATTGAAATTCAACCTTCAAAGAAGCTTGAAATCTTGGCTCATAGCACTAACAACAGGCAAAGCCACAAAATAACACCCAACAATGCCTTATTGAAAATTACAAAGACTTTCACTACTTCTAACGTTTTAAATGACAAGTGTTATTACAACCATCATCACTACATGAAAACCATACAACAATTAATGTTGATGCCCAGAGGGAAAGCTTCTATGAAGGTGCAATTCTGATCATTCGTTGTGAAGTTTCTGTGAAGGTGGTTGGAGGTTATTTTGTGTTTTTTGCATGGGGCAATGATTCCAAAAGCAATACAAAAGTCTTGTTAATGGAATTATTGATCAAAGTGATGAACAATGTATGTCCCATATGTACAGATATGTATGTATGTCATAGTGGATGCAAACATCATTGATTCTATAAGGAAAGTGTTTTTGATTGTTGTTCTCTATCTTAGGGTATATTGTTTCATTTTCAATAAGGTAATGTTGAAAAGGCTATATTGTTTCATTTTTTATAAGGTACTATTGAGAAAAGACTATATTTTGGCATGGGTTTGTTATTATGATTTTTTGTTTGATGCCACCATTGATCACAAGGATGGAAAATGTATTTCCCCTATGTGCAGATATGTATGTATGCAATAGCAAATGCAAACAACATTGATACATAGTGATTCCTATGTTTATTTTGTTGGGACATTCTTGGAATGATAAGTTATATTTTAAGTGTTATATGGAACATTGATACCACCATTGACCTAACTTTAGGAACTCACATGTAGCAGCAATATACTCTACACTCAACCAACACAAGAAGAATAAAACTACAAACATAAAATGACAAAATTACGGAAACCTCCAGTTGTGTGGTTTTTCCCTATTGTGTGAACATTGGCTGGAATTTTCATCAGCCTTCTTAGTTTTTAACCCTTCCAACACCTAGATTTCAGTTGGGAAAAAGGTGGCGGATTCTCTTGATTTTTTAAATTAAAAGCATTTGTTGTGTCGATAGAGAAGGCCAACAAAATTAAACATTGGTTGGCAACAACATTAATTTTTGTATGTTTTCTTTGTGGTGATAATTTTTGCAAAGTAATAAAATAGTCCATGTTCTTCTTGAAGGATAGTTGTTATTTGTCTAGACCTCAATAAGGATTTATTACAATGGAAGGCTATATATTAAGTGTTATATGAAACATTGATCAAATCCTTATTGAGGCCTAGACAAATAAAAACCATCCTTGAAGCCATACAAAAATAGCCAACTCCTTATCAAGAACATAAACTATTTTATTACTTTGCAACCATTCCCACTGAATAGAAACCATAGATAAAATAATTTATTTGAGGCCACAGAACAACAATCAACAATGTCTTTGTGAAGAATAGCATAAACTGTTTTATTACTTCGACAAACAAGAACAATTTCAATAAATGCACTATGCTACTCTCGAATAGGGAAACTACAACCGTCAATCAAAACATATGTACCTATTATTTTTTCAATTGTTGCAAAAATTTTGGATGAATGGACATAGGGCCAATCCATTCCAAGCATTAATAAATTTTTGTGGAGAAGTTTAAGTATAGGCCTACAAAAAACATAGTAATTATCTTATGAAAATAATAAGCATAGGTAGGAGTATATATGAATTTTGTCTACATCTGATTTCACATACATACATATATGTACATAGGGATGAATTTTTTCCATCTCTAATTTCACAAACATACATATCTGCACATAGGGAAAGTAAAATGAACAACAACAAAAGAAGGCCTACTCTCCACCCTGCCTTATTGGGTCATGGAGCCTCATAGGCTCTCACTAAGCCCCCAAGCAAGAACATACATTGTCCACCACTATGATCAATGGTGAAACTAATATTTCTTATTACACTTAATATAAAGCCTATTATTGTAAGGATTCCTCTTTTAGGATGAAACAAATAACAACTATCTCCCCAAAAAAATAAACATGGGGAGGAGTATATATGAATGTTCTCTACATCTAATTTCACATACATATATATCTATACACAAGAAAAGAAGAATGAAACACTACAAAGGGGACACATACTTTTATGTGTGTATATATTTCCAAGCAACAAATTCCTACATATGCATCCAATGCATGTAATACATATATTTGCAGTTGAAAAACAAAATCTACATCGATATATATGTATTGGAAGTTAAATGCACATATATATGGAATGTTGATTGTTGTTGAATAGCTCCAAAAATATTATTTCATTTATGATTTCCATATATTGGTAATGGGTGGAAAGTAATAAAAAAGTCTATATATATGCTTACAAAGGAAGATCTATACAAATATATATGCATCTCAAGTTTTATGTAGAAAAAACACATATATATCCATAGGTGGACTTCAAACATATGAATTTTGTCTGTATCTAATGTCAAAAACCACAGATCTACATAGGAAATATAAAATGAAACACAACAAAATGAGGCCTACTCTCCACCCTACCATATTGGGTCATGGAGCCTAATGGGCTCTCACCAAACCCCCGATCAAGAACATTTACATCATCCACCACTCTGATGAATGGTGAAATAAATGTTCCTTATTACACTTAATATACATCCTATCATTCTACCAACTCCTTTTTTGAGGCAGAAACAAATAATAACTAAAAAGGTGCATTAAAATTTAGATTCCCCAAACAATAAACATGGCAAGAAGTATATATGAATGTTGTCTACATCTAATTTCACATACATACATATCTCCACATAGTAAAAGATAAATGAAACACAACAAAAGAAACACATACTTTTTGTGTTTATATATTTCCAAGCAACATATTCCTACATATGCATCCAACACATGCAATACATATATATGCAGCTGCAAAACAAAAACTACACCGATATATATATATATATATATATATATATATATATATATATATATATATATAAAGTTAGATGCACATATATACACATTGTTTATTGTTGTTGAATAGCTTGAAAAATATTATTTCATTTATGGTTTCCATGCAGTGGTGATATTTGCAAAGTAGTAAAACAGTCCACATATACAACCACAATAAGCAATAAAATGGTCCACATATACGACCACAATAATATTTAGCATTGTAAAGTTACCAAAGCAATTAAATAGTTTATGTTATTTTCAATAAGGCATTGTTGATTGATGATTTATAGCTTCAGGTGCTATGAAGATTGTAAGCCACCACTGTGACAAGTGTTTTTGCAAACAACATACACAGATATCCAAAACTAAAATTTTCAATAGATGCAAGAAAAAATATAGATAAGTTTAAATCTAGATATATATGTTTGTTTCCTGAGTAGAGGAAATAAACATCACTTGGAATAGCTTGTGACAACAACATTGCTTCATGTATCGGCTGCATATATTGGCGGTGGTTGCAATAATAGGTTGCATTCAAAAAATTAGCAAAGTTATTGAGCAGTTTATGTTATTTTCAATAAGGCAATGTTCAATGCTGAGCTATAGCTTGAGTTGCACAACATACATAGTTATCCACACCTATACTTTTAAATGCATGTGAGAATATATATATATATATATATATATATATGTATGTATGTATGTATGTATGTATGTATGTATGTATGTATGTATAATTTTAAATGTAATTACATGTATCAACAAGTATAACTATAGATATATGTGTGTTGTATGCATCTTTTTTTACATACATATATATGTGACATGCCTTTTATGAATGGAGAGCAAGGACCAGTATATTAAGCATTCAACCAACATTAGAAGATTAAAAGCATAGTCATGATATTGAAATAAGTATGGGTTCAAGGGAACAAAAATTATTGTCAGGAGCCATATCATATCCATGTGCAATATGACTTTATGAATGGACATTCCAAAACAATAGAGTATTAGAAGATTATAAAGGACATATATGAGAATACTCTACACTAAACCATCAAGAGAAGTTTAAATCCACAAAATCAAATGCTAAAATTTTGATTGCATTCTACATTTTAATCATGTGCAATGATGGATTTTAATAACCTAGACTCAAGCTAAATCACGAAAGTATTGTGCAGTTGGTAGACCACAATCATGATTGAATGTCACATAGGGAATATTATAACAATTAAATTATCTATTTTAACCATGTGCAACTATCGAACACCAACATTATAGCCAACAAAATTTGTGGAGAGATAAAAGTATGTGGAAATCAGAACAAACAAGAAGCAAACAAGTATAACGATATTTAAAAATTGACATATTTATATATAGATAAACACATAACCTCATAGATACATGTGGAAAATTCATACACACACACATTGACACATACATATAAACTATCAAATTTTCATGCACATACACATACAAATGCATTATAGACACATATATCTACATAGATCTATATCAAGATGTTGTATGCACTTAGAAAACTATTGCCAAGGCAATAGTGAAATATATTTAGACTAAAAAAATTTGTTACACTGCATGTCCCTTGTAGGACAATGGTAGACAGTGCAAGATAAAGTGTGAAGACTATGCAAAAAAATATATGGTACTTCCCTAAATGCCAAAAAATTATGGCTAATTGTGACTTCTAGTATTTGTTGCAGCTAAAGATGGAAGTCCACATGGGTGAGCTTTGGGCTACTGCTTTTGATAAGGCTACAACAAGATTTTCTCAAATGCCAACAAAACAACTTTATATATGCAATATGAGTCTTCTAGTGCAATGACTGCTCATTATGTTATCAACGGTGTCACCTACACTTCTTTTGTTTTCATTGGCAGATTTGCTTAGCTAATCCAAAGCAATGAGATGTTGAGGACTATGGCACGAATCCAAAAGGAGAACATGACTCTTGAAGAAAAATTGGGGAAAGAGGTAGCACAAAATGAACCAATTAATGACATCCAATATGGAGGCATATAGATAACTATGCATGGTTACAAGTTCACACTGACTTCAAAAGTGCATATAATAGATGAATATGAAAGGAGGGAAAAGTCGAGCAAAAAGGAAAAAAATAGGATTTTGATGAATATAAACAAGGAAAAACATGGCAATGTTGACACATCTCAAAAATGGAGCTATTTTTTTCCTAACACATAGGCTACTCCCAAATGGCTAGCAAACAAAAAGGTAAAGGACACATAAATAGCTCAAATATAAATAAGTTAGACTATATATTACAAGGACCGCTAATTGAAAAAAAGCATTTTTGGAGTTTGCTGGATGCACACGACAAAGAGCCAATACAATTCTCAAAAACAAAAAGGAAACAAAGAACAAACTTACGGGATTGGTGCCTAAGGGTTGTCCAATAGCCTAGGGAGAGCTAGAGTCCACCGACATTGTTGGGGTTTGTTTTTTAAAAGATGAGAGCTACAATGTTGGTGGCTGACTATGAGCTCTATGCCACAACAACACAAGGGTTGAATGTTCAATTAAAGCAACAAGGTTGACAAGATCTATTTTCAAATTTCTTATGTTTCAATTTTTTTGTAGAGACATTAACAATATGAGGGAAAAATAATAATTTAAAAAAGGAACATCTGGAAAACCCTTTGTAGATCATTTCAAAAATAGTCTATATTCTTGCAAAACAACCAACCAAGAACATACATTGTCCATCACTGCAATTGATGGTGGCATCAATGTTCCATATAACCATATAACTATAATTCGCAAAACTAGAGTCGATATGTATCAATGGCTGCATCTGATATACATACACTATCACATAAAAGAATACATTGTCATCCTCTCTGATCAATAGGTGGCGTAATGTTACTTTAAAATAAAACATCTTCCAAGAATGTCTAGGTGTCTTATCAGCCATTTACTCACGAATACACATACATATATATGCTCTCTGCACATAGGGAAATAAAAGTGAAATCTCTGAACAAAACAAAGGCATTTTCTATCCATAAAATCCAATGGTGACATCAATATTAGAAGCCACAACATTTAAAATATAAGCCTGTATAATTTCTCTATGGCAGATATCTGTATTTGTTTGTTTTGTGATGGCTGCAACACAATAAAATAGTTAATTTTATACAATCCATGTTTTCCATAAGGCGTTGTTGATTATTGTTCTCTAGCTTTGGATATTTTTTTTTGTTTTTGATAAGGCACTATTGGGAAAAAAAATTCTGCATGCATGGGTTAGTTACTGTTAATTCTTCTATTTTGTGTGCTTTTTCCATTTGGGTCACTTTTGAAACCAATATTGTTTCATTTATGGTTCACATTTTGCAGCAATTTACTGTGAATTCCACTATTGTCTACGACATTATTGAAGTCAATATTGTTTCATTTATGGTTTACATGTGGTGCAAATTTTTTCTATATTAAGTGCAATAAGGAACATTGGTTTTACTAAGAATCACAATGGTGGAGAATGTATGTACTTGCTTAGGTGTTTGGTGATAACCTATCAAGCTCCATGAAACAACATTGTAGGGTAGAGAGCAGTCCTTATTTTGTTTTGTTTCATTTTTTGTGGGAAAAATTATTGAACCGGACACTATGTTTTTTGCGAAACCATCACCATGCAAAAAACAAAATAGCCTCATCACAGGCTCAACAATAGGTGGTGTTTACCTTGCCGACTCACCATTGTCCTCAGCGTCAATTGTTGCATGGTGCTCGGGTAGTTCGATGGTTGTGCCATTGTGCAATAAACGTTAGTTTTGTATAGTTTCCCGTAGTAACGGTGATGGATTTTAACGTACATACATTTGAAATATATACCGAAGAAATGGTACTGAATTTTCAACTGTATTGTTGGGTTATTGTTGCTGGCTTTGCACGCGCTATGGGGCTATGAAGCGAAGAGCTTTCTAAGGTACGAAAGTTCGATAAGCCTATTCAACACATGTATCAATATTTGCAGCTATTCTTATATATACTTGTGGACATGTTTGTTTGCATGTATACATCTACATGTGCATATACATAAACATATATGCATGCAATTGAATTTTATGAGTACATACAACATGTTCATGCGATGGCAGCGAACTATTACCGCAATGCATTCTATATATTTTGCACATGAATGCTCAATAGCGGAGGAATATTAATGCCGGAGTTTCGTAACCTGTGCTCGAGGGCATGATTATTTTCCGCGCACATCAATATACATAAAACAATACGCGGGTGTCGTGCAACTTCCATTTTAATTTTTTCTATCAACCTCCGGTAACGGCAACAAAACTATAACCAGAGTAAATCATTTCACCGAAGCGGTATTTGGTGATGGTGGGCTTGATGTATTTTGTTGCTTTGGTTTTTGTGTTTTGAAATTAACGGTTTTACGCTTGCGGTTTTACTATAATTTTGTTTGTGGTTTTACGCCTTATGGAGGCCTTGTTGCTTAACCAATGGCTTGTTTCATTTAACAAGCGCTTTGTTTTGGGTGATAGGTTTATAGCCTATAAAATTCAATGTTATTATAGTTTGTATTGTTTTCGCCTACTTTTGTTTGCGTTCATTTTCCTACGTTAATATTTAACCATGAAATTAGATAACGAACAACATTCTACTGAAACCTATATAATGAAGTGTAGCAAAAATGTTTTATATAACTATTACCGTTGTTGAACAATGATATTCTTGAAGACCTAAAAGAAATAGCATGACTATTTATTTTACATGACTTAGAAAAATTCTTAAATGCCGAAACTCACAGAAAACAAAATGAAACCTTGCCATCGTCGCCAGAAATAGGTATGTGCTGGATTCAAATTGTTAATAAATAATTGCTCACTGATATTACTAATAATATCACTATTTAGAATAGCAAGATTCCTTGTGCCATTCAGCTATTAGTTAAATCTTTGGGCTTCCCTGGTACCTTATTAC
Organism: Sequoia sempervirens; assembly: GCA_007258455.2. Taxonomy (NCBI): domain Eukaryota; kingdom Viridiplantae; phylum Streptophyta; class Pinopsida; order Cupressales; family Cupressaceae; genus Sequoia; species Sequoia sempervirens. The sequence continues at coordinate 14,791 of VDFB02179469.1, forward strand.
ATGCAATTCCAGTATCGCTGAATCATTGTTAGACCGAAAACATTCACATAAACGTCTTTGGTTTCTCCTGCTTCCATCATTCCTCCCGTCAATGGCAGGTTTCCCCTTATAAAATGATGAATTTATGGTGTTTGGGATTTTTTCCAACTTGTACATCTTTATCAAAAACAATAAAAGAAGAACATTAGGCCACGCTGTCTTCAAAACTAAGAAATATTTTTTCTTGATTCCGATGAAAAGAAGAACATTCTTCATATATCAATAAATAGTGAAGGTATCAATGAACATTTTAAAATTGTTAGTTTGTCGGAGTTAGACGCAGTGGGATCATGGTTGGTTATTGGTGGCAGTAGAAGTTATCATAGACCAATTGGTCATTTATTGGAACCATAACCAACGCCACTAAACTATATCTGGTTGCTTGAGCATACCTCAGTCAATACCACTCGATTCGGTCAAAGCGTCCCGGTACATTTGGTGTTTGTTTTCTTTCTAATTGAATCGTGTCGGAAAAATTAACATATTATTTGCAGCATTAGTTCATGCATAAAATTTGGACCTTCGGTTTTATTCACCAATGACATGCTAAAACAAATAGAACAATCTTGCTTAGCTATTAATTTTTCGGAAAATTGGTTAGATGAGAATAACCACAAAACAAAAGAAATTCATAGTAAAAAGCGTATCGAGGGAAGAAGCAATCTTGACGCTTATATTTTGTTAAATTGCAATATTGACACCAAAAACAATGAAACATATTGAACTTCCAGGTACTTCTAGAAAATGAAACAATATAGCCAAAACTACAAACCGCAAATAATGCCTTATAGATATGCTTATAAACTCTATAATAACATGCACCTTTAATTTATTATTATAGCCCGGCTTCGAGAACAGTAATTCAACGTACCTTATGGAAAATAACATAATTGTAGTGTTGCAACCATCACCACAAAACGGAAGCCTTAAATGAAATAATAATGGTTTCAACAACAACCTAGAAAATTCTTTGTTGAACAAAACCTTATTGGAAATGACCATATACACACATACACACCCACACATACATATAAAAATTAAAAATAGCGAGCAACAATTGTGGAGATATAAGAGTATGTGGCAATCGAACCAGACAGGAAGCAAATAACTATATTGATATTAAAAACTAGACATATCTATATATAGATAACTGCATGACCTCAAAGATACATGTAGAAAATGCATATACCTAGACATACACACTCACACCTTAAATGAAACAATAATGGTTTCAACAACATTCTCGGAAATTCTTTTTTTAAAAGCATCTTATCGGAAAGGAAAAAATATAGCCAAAGCTATAGACCAACAATCAACAATGCCTTATGGATAACAACATAAACTCTATAACATTTACTATTGTATTGCAAATCGAATATGAAACAATATAGCCAAAGCTAGAGAACAACACTCAACAATGCCCTATTGAAAAACAACATAAACTCTATAACATTAACTATTTTACTGCATTGCAACCATTGACACAAAATGGAAGCCATAAATGAAACAATATAGCCTAAGCTAGAGAACAACAATCGACAATGCCTTATGCAAAACAACATGAACTGCATAACATTAACTATTTTATTGCATTGCAGCCATCGCCACAAAACAAAAGCCATAAATGAAATAATATTGGTATCAACAGTGACCCAGATGGGAAAACCCACAAAACACAAAAATTCATAGTAACAAACCCATGCAAAACCATCGCCATAAAAGGTGAACCACAAATCAAGCAATGCCTTATCAGAAAGGAAACAATATAACACCTTATCAAAAAAGAAACAATATAGCCAAAGCTATAGACCAACAATCAATAGTTCCTTATGGATAACAACATAAACTCTATAACATTTACTATTGTATTGCAAATCAAATATGAAATAATATAGCCAAAGCTAGAGAACAAAACTCAACAATTCCCTATGGAAAATAACATTAACTCTATAACATTAACTATTTTACTGCATTGCAACCATTGACACAAAATGATATCCATAAATGAAAGAATATAGCCTAGGCTAGAGAACAACAATCAACAATGTCTTATGCAAAACAACACGAACTACATAACATTAACTATTTTATTTCATTGCAACCATTGCCACAAAACGGAAGCCATAAATGAAACAATATTGGTATCAACAGTGACCCAGATGGGAAAAATCACAAAACACAAAAATTCATAGTAAAAAACCCATGGAAAACCATCACCACAAAATGGAAACCATAAACCAAACAATATTTATTTCAACAAACTATATAGTCTTTTTTCAACAACACCTTATCGAAAATGAAACAATATAGCCTAAGCTAGAGAACAACAATCAACACTACCTTATGGAAAACAACATAAACTGTATAACATTAACTATTTCATTGCATTGCAACCATTGCCACAAAACAAAAACCATAAATGAAACAATATAGCCTAAGCTAGAGGACAACAATCAACAATGACTTATGGAAAACAACATAAATTGTATAACATTAACTATTTTATTACATTACAACCATTGCAACAAAATATAAGCCATAAATGAAACAATATTGGTTTCAACAGTGACCCAGATGGAAAAACCCACAAAACACAAAAACTCATAGTAACAAACTGATTCAAAACCTTCACCACAAAACACAAACCATAAATGAAACAATGTTGGTTTCAACAGTGACCTAGATAAAAAAACCCACAAAACACAAGAATTCATACTAACAAACCAACAAAAAACCAAACAATATTTCCTTCCAACCATCGTGACTACACAAAAACCATAACTTAAACAATATAGCCTAAGCTATAGAACAAAAATAAACAATTCCCTTTGGAAAATAAAATAAACTATTTTCGAAATACTATAGAAAGGGTTTTTTCAATATGCACCTCTTCCCACTTGCTTTCTCTCCTTTCCATTCTTTCTCCAACGCCAACAAAAAATGGGCAAAGAATTATCAAAACCGACACTTTTTTTTTGCTTTTGCAACCATCATTCCATGCAAAAACACAAAATAACCTCCAACCACCTTCACTAAAATTCCACAATGGATAATCACACTTGCACCTTCACAAAAGTTTTCCCTCCTCACTCACAACTCTAATAGAAGGTAAAGCCACAAAATGACACCCAACAATGCCTTATCAAAAATTGCGCAAACATTCGCTATGTTTTTCAAGGTTTTAAACTACAGGTGTTACTTACAACCATCACCACTAAACAGAAACCATACAACAATTAATGTTGATGCCATCCAACGTTTAATTTTGTTGGTCTTCTCTATCGACACACCAAACACTTTTAATTAAATTAATTAAAAAATCAAAAAGCATCTACCACCTTTTTTTCGACTGGCAACCCAACACTGGAATGGTTAAAAACTGGGAAGGATGACAAAAATTCCAGCCAAAGTTCACACATATAGCCTATCAACTAATTATGAAAGAAAACTTATGATTTTTAGAATCTACAAAGAAGGTGATTATAGTTTGTAAGCAACATAGTTTTTGTAACAAAGATAGAGCATTAGCTACCATTTTGCAAAAAAAAAAAAAAATATTATATAATCTATTAATATAAAGAACTTCGTTAAATGAATAAAAAAATTAATATTGATATCTCAAGAAATTATATATCTTCAATTTCATCTTGGTGTTTTTAGATAGAGGGATATAATATATTTATACTTGTATACATTATCAATTTTATTAAATACCAATAATGTGGTAGAAGTAAAATTTTATAAATTACTTAATTTTGTAATATATTTATTCTTTATTGATGGATAACATGATTTCTTTTATTGGTGGGGACATTCATGGTCATAATGGGAAAATTATTTTGGCTTATGTGGTAAATCTTGGTGTTCACTCCCCTAGCTTTATAGAGCTAGCAGTGGTGTTCTATGGTATTTAGATTGCCATGAATGCTATCTTTTCTAGCTTGGCCATTGAAGGAGACTCTAGAAACACCATTATTTTGCTAACTGAGATGGCTAAACCCTACTAGTCCCTCTATGACCCCATCCTATCAGCTCACAATCTCATGATTACTCTTGGGAATAATAGATCTACACACATGTATAGAAATAGAAACAAAGTAGCAGATGTGTTGGCTAGCCTTGGCATTTTTACTCCAAATTTAGTTCTCTAGGATAATATCTCTCATATCCCCTAGAATTTGTGCAAGTTAATTAATAATATTTTAATGTGTACTACGAAAAAGATATTGAGTTGGATCTCATGTCAACTCTCTCCATAATTTGCCACAACTTACAATTATGGAAAATTACCCTCTCTAGGAAATATTTTCATAAGCCTTATATTCTTGGATTTGGTATTCTTCTCAAAATTTCTATAGAACTCTTTCTCTTGCTTTGTTTTTTGTGAACTTTTTCATGGGGGTGAGGTTGTCTAGGAAGAACCTGCTACCTACAAGGTGTAGAAGTAGGATAGGGAGGTTTGGGCTAATATTCAATGAGGTAAATTGGCCTCATTTGTGGAGGGTATGAAGGGGCATGACCCCAAGTTTCCTATTGAGTTTGCTAACTCCTGGAATGGTGACATCATCACCATTGGTAGGTGCTCCTTCCTTATGAATGTTGAGGTGACAGGGATTTTTTTGGAAAGTTCTTGCATCCCTTGAAAGCCAAAGGGGCACTACCAAAAAGATATGGAGATGTTTCTAAAAGAAGGTGAAAAGGTTAACAAACTCCAAAACAATTTCAATAGGGTTGACCTCCTCAAGGTGTGGAGTAAAATTATGGAGGTGTTGATGAGGTATGTCATGTTAGAGGGTCATTTCCACCATTTTCATGACCATCTCGTTCCCATGCTTAACCATTTCTACTATAATGACATAAAAAAAAAACATTTTAGATTTTTTCTTCTCTTGAACATCCCATTGAGAATCTCTAGGGTAAAAGTAAAAATCTCCCCATTCACCAAGGTTTAGTTTTCCACCTTTTTCATCATCAAGTTGCTTTGTTATAGTCTCAAACACTATCAAGAGGAACACTTTGGTCATCCACAATCCTACTGACCCCCCTGAGGGCCCCATTTCCACCTCTACCCTAGATGAAACCCCACCCACCACTCACCATATCACCAAAGCCTGGGGAAAAACCCTTGTCAACAAGGAAACCCCTCCCAACCCCATTAAAAGTGTTTCTTTCCCAAAGACCACTCCTATTTTTACCTCTGGCTCTAATAATTCAGATAAATCAGATGACGAATCCTGGAAACCTACCCTTGTAAATTCTCTTAGACAATTCCCTATTCATGATGAGGTGTCTTATGTCCCCAATACCCCTCCTATCATTAACCATTCTAGCCCCCAAACATTCTCTAAATTTTGCATTAATTTGAATGGGACCTCTGTTGAACCCAATATGGGTATTGATATTTTTTCCTCATGTGTTCCCCTTTAGAATAAAATGAATGAAATTTCAATGACTTTCAATATCTAGAACGACATCCTAAATTGGATTGGGTTAGCTCATTATTGCGAAGGAAAAAATTTAGGTGCTAGAAAACAAGGTGCTTAACCAACAAGTGAACATGGCTAGGTGAGGTCGAGGATGGTGGGAATTGGGATATGCTTTCTTCCCTTGCCATATCATTTGACAAATGGGCTAATTGGGATAAGGAGGTGGATGATCTCAGAATGGCTTGCATGGCATGGTATTAATCATGACATCCTTTTAGCACCATCTCTACATTTTCAAGTGATTCATCATATGTATTCTCATATGTTGTGAAATAATCCATGTAAACCTCCATAGAATCATGGTAAAAGTCTAAAAATATACTCAGTATTTCCCTCTAGAATGTGGCTAATGCATTACATAGGCTAAATGGTAGGATAGAATAAGCATATATGCCCCAAGGGCATGTGAATTTCATCTTGTCCTAGTATTATGTGGCAATCTTAATTTGGTTGTAGCCACTAAATCCATCCAAAAAGGAGAAGTAATTTTTTCCTTCTAATGAATCAAGCACTTAGCCAATGAAGGGGAGTGGAAAGTGGTCCTTCCTAGTTGTAGAATTTACTTATCTATAGTCTAAACATACTCTCCACTTTCCTCCTTCCTTTGGAATAATTACTAGAGGTGACACACATTGACTATCAAAGGTAGGATATATAAAGCCTATGTCAAGTATTTTTTGCAATTCAATTTTAACTATGTCTCTGACTGTAGGGTTCATTCTCCTTTATGGTTGTCTTATGGGTTTAAAACCATCATTGATATAAATCCTATGCATGCACATAATTTTGGGTCTCTCCCCTTTGTGACATGATAATCCCATGCAAAGGTTGTGTGTTCTTGAAACACATTCATTAGTGAGGTTTGTTGTGTATCAATCAACTGATTGTTAACATTTAATGTTTTACCTGACATTATCTCTAAAGTTCTAGATGTTTGCACTAATGATATTTCAAGTCTTGCTATGTTTTGAATACATTTGTGTGGTAAAAAATTATGAAATATTTAGGAAATTGACTTAGGTGAACTAGTAGGGATAATATTTTGCAGAGGACCCTACAAACATGTCAAGAAGTCCTAATGATGTGGGTCCCTACCATAGTCATTCTGCATGACGCTTACTATCAGGTCATATTCATCAAGTGGTGTTCTAAAAATGGATTGCATTCAATAGTCATCAAGGTTCACAAGGAGTATTGATCCTCCTCATCTAGGGTAGGAAAAATGGTTCATTATAGGTTTTCATGTGGCTAGGTTGGTGGATAAAGGACTAATTTCTTAGTCACATTTTTATTAGAGATAATCATATTCCTAGACCTACAACCTATGAAGGCATTTCTTGTTGCTAGCCAAGGTCTTCATAAAATGAATGGGTAACCTAGAAGATAAACCTTTGGCTAGAACACCATGAAATTTGTAGCAAACTCCCATGAATCTAGTGTTATTACCAAGTCTTCAATTATACCCTCAAGTTTGACTGTTAACCTATCAACCAACTGTAGAACATTAGGTGTTGATTTGAGTTCTATCAACTATAAAAACTTCATGGTCTCTTTGGTCATTACATTGATAGTTGCTCCCAAATCAATTAAGTTGTTCCTAATGAGATTTCCATTTATCTTAACATCCACTAGATGAATCCTAGGGTTTGCATACTTGGGGACAACTATGTTCCCCAATATAATATTTGCAACTTGTCCTAGGACTTGTACAGTTTGAGGATATTTCCTCTTTGTACATGGATTTTTAAGGAAAATTTCTCTCATTTTTTTTGTATAGATAGAAACCTACTTAATGGGTTGGATATGGGGTATTTGATACAAACATCTCTAAGTTGTCCCAACAAGTCAGTTTTATCTTATTTTATATGCATTTGAACTACTAATATTTTATGGAGTGGGGGTTATGGACTTGGATTAGTTAACCTGATTTGACTCAAGATCCTTAAGTTAATTTTCCAAGGTATTTTTTGGGGGTTCATCATCAATCAATTCAATAATCTGAGGGAATGAAGGTCGAACTAAATTTTTCCCTGATCGGAGGTGGAAATCACTCACCTATACCCCATAACTAGGGTATTGAAGAACTTCATTAATGTAGGCCTATTGAACATGCTTGTTCTTAGGGTTAGGTGCAAGTTGTGCTAGAAGCTAAGGTACTTTAGGTGGATATGGTGCTTGGTTTGTTGGATTTGGTATAATGGCTTGCTATTGTGACTGCTAATAATTCATGTTTTGGTTTCTACATTATTGTCTTCTTTACCACTAGGTTTGCCATTTTTTTTTCAAGTGGCCATTGGAAATTATAGTTAGATCCTTGATAATTCTGTGATGGCCACATATTTTTCTATTGGTTGTTCCAATTGGTTTGAGGAATTTTCCATTGCTAGTTTTGTATATTGGCCCAAGACCGATGATTTCAATTAGGAAGATTTGAGTTGTTACCAAGAAAAGGGATGTTATAATTCAAAGGATCTTCAGGCATACCTTGTCTTGTCTCCCATGGTTTCCTTTGAGCTACGTAGAATAATTTTCCATCTTCTCCTTCCAATGCATGAAAGTATGATGTCCCTCTAGAGATACTTTCCACCTTCTTGCATTTACAGTTAGTCCTTTGTCTACAATGTGGGAAGTATTCTATAAGATCTACTTATGCCTCCTCTTGCTTCTTTTTTGATATGGAGGGTATATAGTTTTCTATCCAAATAGATAATATCTTCCTTAATATTTGACAAAATATTGCTTAATTCAACTCTAGAGAATCTATTGGATGGTTTGATTATGGAAGATGTCTTGTCTCCTCTAACCTTCTTTGTGAAAGAACTTGAATAGTTCCTGCATGCCTTGCAAATCTCCTAAAATTGTACAATGAGAGATATATCCTACCCCAATGAGGTTAAGTGCATCAATGTGATCCTGATTAATCCCCCATAAGAATATCAGCTTTAAAGAATCATCATAGAGTTTTTTCTAATAGGAATTCTTAAGGAAAAACTGAAACCTTTCCATCTAGTCTTCCATGGATTCATCCTCCTTTTGTGATATCCTAAATATGTCATCTCTCTTTTTGTTTGTTCCTCTATATTATTCCTATTACTTTTCCAAGAACTTTGTCTTCATGGTATTCTAATTTGGAACAACATATCTTCCCAAACTCATAAATCATCTTAGAGAAACATCCTTCAAGGTTGTTGGAAATTTTTTGAGCCTATATGCATTTTTAGTATAATTATAACTTTTACATAGCTAAAACCTAAAAAATAAGGGGGTATAATCTTTTTGGAAGATAGAACTAGGGTTTAGGACCTTTCCACATATTTCCTTCAAGTTTCACTCAAGGAAACCTTAAAGATCTCAATCTAGGGATGGACTGAGGGAAAGTTACCTACAATAAGGTGTCCTAGGGTATGATTAAATACTAAAAGAGGGTTCAACACCAAGCAAGGGCTTGGAAAGAAAGAAATGTAATGAAATGTTAACCTAACTATGCAACTCAAGATATGAAATTGAAAAATAGAAGAATGAACTGAGAAAGGATAGAGGTGCACCTAGAAACTGAAAAAGGCTTGAATTGAGGTATGAAATGCTTGAAATAATATTTTTTAATGAAAATTGGGACTCATACACTAGTAGGGCAGATTGAGTCCAAGTTTAGGGTTTTGGGATGAAACTCGAATTTGGAACTGCTAATCCAAGATCTATAGAAAATTCCTTAAAATTGGTATACTAGGACTCATTGGTATACTAGAACTGATATGCCACAAGTGGAAATTTATTACTAGTACTAGGGTTGTATTGAAAGTTTGATATCCTCTAATGTTCTCCTATAGCTTCTCTCCTATCAAATCTCTAAGTCTTAAACACTAAATTTCAACTTGTAGGTAACTTTATGTGATCTTGCAATGTAGATGACAACTTTGACAACCTGAAAACTTTTCTCCAATCTTTCTCTTCAATGGATCTCCAACCTAAATATGTAAATCGCACATAAAAGAGAGGGAAAAATGTTGTTTTGTTAGTAGATAGGGGTTTTCCTTGGTCAAACCCCATTTTGGTAATCAAAACTTGAAATGAAATCAAATAGAAAGAAGGAATGATGAATGAACAATATGTGATGTTGCAACTCACCAAACCCTTGAATAAAAGGTTGCAATTTTGTATGTAATGGCTAGCATGAATGTGGGTCTTGAATCTTTCTTTTTGATATGAGATCTTGACTTGAACACTTTCTTGAATCATAAGATACCTACATCACAAATGTTAGCTCAAAAACAAACATGATGCATGGTGACTTTGACATGATGCTTGATTCTTGAATAATGCTAAAACATGTTTGATAATCAACTCTTGAATTCTCTTGTAAACTATCTTGATCATAAATTCTCTATAATTATTGAATACTTGAATTGCTAGATGACTTGTATACTTGCTAGGAGAAAATAGGTGAAATAACCTTGTATAAATTTATACGTGTTTATGCCAAATTTCCCAAAATTACAACACTACAAGCTAACATTAAGTCTAGGAGAATAAAATCCTTCCAAGAATTGAATTCAAAATTAGGTCCAAGCTAAGCGAGACTCATATGCCAGTTGGGGCATTTGAGTCCTAGTAGGCTAGGTTCGGGACACAAATTTCAAGAAATTTATGTTTTATGCTAAATTTATGTTTAGGCTCTAAAACTTAGGTGGGACACATACGGCCAAGGTGGCATATGAGTCCTAGATCACTAAATCTAGTCCATACTAACCAAAATAATTAAATTATGATTGGTCACTTGAAATGTGTTGGGATTATCCTCAAAAAGATGCATTAAATAAGACTTGTGGATGCAAAATAGTACCAAATAAGGCATAAAGAAGCCTAATTTTAGCAAGGAGGGTGCAAACAAGTGTGAAAATGTAAAGGGATACATTTTTCTACACTACATAGCACATCAAACTTAAAACTGAATGTATCTGGATCCTCAGTGACCAACCCATAGAAGACAAGTAATGTTGAAGGAGGTATGTTCTTCAATGCATTTGGTCTTTCCTAGTTAGCAATGGGGAACTCAAAAGTTGCATGCTCTAGTGGGTCTTCCATTGTAGCATCAACCAAGGTAATGATATGTGATTGGGAAGTATCCTTTGTATCTAACATGGATATTGGTGTTAGAGATGATTCTTCTCTAGGAATACCCTCGCTTTGTTCACTATGATGACTAGTATCCTCTAAAGATTCGTGTGTTGAGGGGATAAATCTTTGTAGAGTGTCTCACTACCTCCACATGCAATACTTGTGACTCTTTCAAGCAACGAATCCTACACATTGTTAGTAAATTTCTTTTGTATTGATAACTAAAACCTAATTACCCTAATTCTGAAAACAAAATTCTAACAATGAAATCTTGAAATAACACTAGAGAATCCTAAATTTAGCAACATCCCCAAAAAAAACACCAAAAATGTAAGGCCTCACCAATATCCAACAAACTTGGTGTTAGAAATTCAATTCAAAGGAAGGATTCCTAACTCAACGGTCCACTAAACCCTCACAAAAGACTCCATTAAATTATCAACTAGGGCTTTGTAATCCTTTGATGATGTTGGAACTATATGTGCATTCATGGACTCTACATAACCTATATCATCAAGTATAGGTGGTTTATACATGAGTAGAAAAATTATAAAGGCTAGAAAATGAAAATAAAGCGTAAACTAAAAAATAAGGGAATTAACGTAATTTGCTACTTATGTTGTAGGTACCTTCAACTTAACATTGTAACTATTCACTCCTAAACCTGAACTCTACAATTTCACTAGTACTTCTAATTCTTCTAACTACTTGACTCACTCTAGAGGATGACTTAATGATGCATTATAGAACTTAAACCATGAGACTAAATATCATTCTTATGCATTTAATGAAGAATCTATCAAAATGAATGAAATAATATAAACATCTAAATTAACAATAGAAATTAAGGTGGGTGAATAGTAACTTGTGTAGCCCTTGCTCAAGTTTTTGTACCCTTAGGAGAAACCACATATCCATTACTTAATTGAACTAATCATAACAGTAAACTGACACATCTTTATTGCATATAATTGAACTCTACAATCTAACAATTATTTTCATAGATTTCTCATTTCTGAATGCATAACAAAAAACTAACAAAGAAGTATTGTCTATGTAACAAAACTATAACTATCAAAAGATATATCTTCCAACTTGATTTTCTCCTCAACTACCAATCCAACTATATAGGTTCGGGAGGAGGTTTATTTGCATAAGGACTGAAAATAGAAATTAAGTGAAGATGTCCACTCTCCCTCAAAATAGAGAGAGACAAAGTCTTTGCAACTAAAACTATAACTGAAAAAGATGGAAGAATACAAATAGGTTTGCAACTCTTTTTTAACATGACAAAGATGTGCTATATGCAAAAAGTCACATCACTTTCCTAATTACTACAAACTTCTTTCCTCCATCATCTTATTGAATGCTCTAATGACTCACAACTAACTATTCCAATTATCACTTCCATCATTTCTACAACTGTCACATTTCCATCATCCTTGGAATCTCCCCTATAATCGGCCTGAAATCCTTTGGTTGTGGGTTTCAGTTGTTGTGGGTTGCAATACTTCTAGCTACAACGAGTTGGTTTCATCTAAAGCATACATGCCATTATCAATCATGAATTAAATAGAAATTCACATTGAATTTCATACACATTCACACATTCATCCATGAAAACATCATCATATCATAATCATATTTCCACTCATCCAAGTTTTGTTTGGATGGCATGAAATATATAAAAGGTATATAAGTTCAAGAATGTATATGAAATAAGCAGCTTAGAGTGTTTAAAAGATATGAACTAAACAAGAGAAAACTAGCTATTAATCAGGCTCATCACCTGACAACTCTTCCCATTGAATTACCATTCTAAGAATAAAATTTGAGTTGATTTATTTTTAATGATAATAAAACCAGCTACTTGTTGTTTCCTTCTATTTTTACTAAAGTTGATTTGTTCATCAGTTGAGGGGTTCGGGTGTCGATAGGTGAAAAATTCAAAGCTATCCAATTTGCACAAAAAATGGTGAGTAGGTTTGGATTGATGTCCCATGTTCCATTGTAGAAGGATTTTTCTCCAACCTTCAATAATTTCAAGATATAAAATTTATGTAAACCAATAGGATAGAAATAGAAATTTTTAATATCTCTCAAACAATACATGATACAACCATGAAATCTTCACCATTAATTCCCAAATGATTTTAATAATTTGAAACCTATTTTTGGTTTATGTTAATCATATGTTCATTGAGGATATCTTGCATCAAACCTATTGGGTAGGAAGTTTGTGAGCATAGGCTCACAAAGGTTTAGTTGAGTAATCAAACTACTTTTCAAGGTTGTAGTCAACCTATAGTGAAATCCATCATTAGGATAATTGCACACATTCACTTATTTTTCCTCATCTTCCACCATCTAGTTGTAACATTCACCATCTTCCTCCAATAAATCTGCACCCTCTTCCTCCTTTCTCTTGTAGACTTGCATCCACCATATACCATCCTCCTCTGCCAAATACTACCTACTCTCCTCTCCTCTTTCATAGGATCCAACCCACCAAGAACTAATCACCTCCATCAAGTTCTACCTATAGCATCCTCTACAATTTCTATACATAAACATGCAACATCTACACAAAACTCTACAGCTATAACTTTATCCTCTACAACAACATCCTCTTCTACTTTGACTATGGAAGAATAACCATAAATGAAATCAAAATGTTTATATATTACCTCTTTTTCCTTCGATGTAAAAATCATCTTCTTTCCTCCATCAGTAAGCTTACCAAACCACTCTTCTTTTATTGCCGAAATATGCAACATTAAGTCATCCTTTTCTTCACCATTTACAATCTCTTCACATTCCATTGTTGCAATCAGATCATCTACAATTGCGTCTTCATTCTCTTCTACCATCATTGTTGCTACACTTGCATCCTCTTGTTCATTATTTTCTTCCTCTTTCTCCATGCCTTTCTCATGGAATTTCTTCACTACAACCTCTTCACTCTTGATATCCTTTCCATGCTACCATGTTTCCAATCTACTCAATCTTTCATTTACATTAAGCATCATTGCTAAAATCTTCCTCTTTCTATATTTTCTCTAGAGCATTTCCATATCGTGAGATTCTTACTTATGAGAATCTCATCTCATTCACTGATTCAGCCTTTCACAACTTTCACCTCATGCTCTACAATCTGCAATCACACTTCCTTTTTTGGCTCCCTAGATCTCAATTTCTTAGGGTTTATATCTACTTGCAAAAAAACTCACATGAGATCTTCTTCTTCGTTGTGCTTCCTCTATCCACCCACTGGTCATAACATAGGTTGCCTCATGTTTGATGCTCTATCTATACAATCAGAACCTATGAATTTGATACCTTTTGACACAAGAGATACTCACTCTTGCCAAAACACATACACTTCCACACACAAAATCACGCAACACACATAGGAAACTCTGCCCACAAAATTAAACATTATCCAAACAAATATTGCAAAAATATTCTTATTTTATTCAATTAAATTAATTACATCAACGAGTTGAAACAACATCACACTATTACAATTTAAGTTGTATCTATAGATTTCCTCTATTCTAACCCTCTTCCTTGAAGCCTCTCCTCCTCCAAAATCTGTAACAAAACTAATTAAATGCCTCTATCCAGGTGCTTTTCTCTAAGCTCTTCTCTTTCATTCCCTACACCTTTGTTTTCTCCTCTGATGAATTTTAGTTCTTTTTAATGTTAAATGGTCACACTACATGAAGCAACCTCTCTCTCTAAAAACTTCAATCTATGTTCCTCTTCTTTATTGGAAAACTCTACTTCAATCTAGACATCGTGCCACTTTCTTATCTTCAAACATTCTATATTTTTCTTTATACTATAGCCTATCCTTCCATTTGAACATATCATGACTATTAGATTATGAAATTTTTTTTGAAAGAAAGCAGATTTTATCTTTTGGAAAGATAAGGGAAATAAAGCAAAGTCTTATCTTTGGGAAATTTTATCTTTGGAATCCTTTTGGAAAATATAAAGATTTAAAACAAAAGATAGAGATTTAAAAAAAACAATGCAATAAAAATAAAAAAAATTTCTATGTGTAACACAGGTTGAAGATATTATTTATATCTTCTTTCTTGAACTAAATCAAATTATTGTAAGGAATTGTATTGAAGAGCACCGATTGTTTGAAAGTTGTAATCAATTTCTCCGAGCAATAAGAATCTGACACTTTCTATGGATGTTTTTGTGACATATTGTCAATGTTTTCCCACGTAAATCTATGTCTTCTCTATTATTTTGTGATTCTATTTAATTATCTTTTGTATTTCTTTGCATCTAACTTGTGCTGCAATATTATTAGTTTTTGGGTTTATGCTTTTGTTTACACAACAATGACTGTATTTTTTTATGGTTTTTCCCTTAACCAATGTCTCCTCCAATGGTCTAAAGGTACTTCCATTTCCCTTATATCTGCACTTTTTATTATTCAAATTGTTATTTCCCACCTTTCATGAAGTACGACTTCATCCCATTCAGCTCCCACCTCATTCAATTCATAAATATTGTAGCCTATTCTTTATTTTCCATTTGTAAATTAAGTATGTTATGGGCATAGGTTTTATTTGAATTTATATTCTCACTTCATGGCACCACCTCTACTTTGTCACTAGTTGCACAATATTCTTTATTTCATTTGAAAATAGAGGCTCATTCTTGTCTTGTTATGGCTTACACCTTTTTATTGTTGTGGCCTACTAGAAAATATTTTTGTATCCTATCCCTCTACTATAGTAGATGGAATTATTCTATGTAGATTATCTTCTATTTTTTTTGAATTTTGGAAAAATTGTGAGATGTTCATTTTTTGGGGATTTTGGGCATGAATTACACTTCTTCTACTAACAGATCTTAAAAAATGTAATCCATTGTCCCTTTTTATTCTTGAAATTCTTTGGAGCTAATCAAGATGATCTTAAGACAACTTTAGAACTTGTGATATCAATGAAGAATTCAAGTAGTGTTCAACTTCTTGCTCAATACTGAGTATGAGTGAACTTGTCAAGGATGTATTTTCTCTATTCTTTGATTACATTTTTAAGAAATGGGTCATCCACTTTTTGGGGCTTAAATCATTATTAAATAGAATTTTATTTCACTTTTTGGAACTCATAAAAAAAATTGGGAAATATTTTTAGGATCTATCACTTTTAAAAAAAATTATTTTCCAATGTCTTGTGTAACAACAAAGAGGGCTTGTCACCAAAAAAGATATGGTTTCCTGCATAATTTCTCCCTTTTTGCATATTCTCACATTCACTCTCTAGAAGCTAGTGTTAAAATTATTATCTCA
The DNA here is from genome assembly GCA_007258455.2 of Sequoia sempervirens. Lineage (NCBI taxonomy): Eukaryota > Viridiplantae > Streptophyta > Pinopsida > Cupressales > Cupressaceae > Sequoia > Sequoia sempervirens. Next base: position 30,751 of record VDFB02179469.1, read on the forward strand.
ATAGGGTAGGATAAGATTAAATAATAGTACTGTTATGCCTTGCATAACCACCCCATTTTAAATTTGATTAAAATGGGACCCTCTTTTGCTTTCTCTCTTTATGTTTTTTTTCCTTTGATTTTGAGGTTTTTCTTTTCCTTGGCATGTGATTAATATGTTTATCTTGCTTGCCCAAGTGTTTTCCCCAAGTTGCATTTTTAAAATCTTATGTTTTAAAGTAGCTCAATTTTTGGCCCTGGCTTCAGGATTTTCCTGGGGTTTGTCCCGATCTTTCCAGCTTTCTTCAAACTCCGGGCTCACAACTGACCAAGTATTCAGTTTTTGAGCTTAGTTCAGGGATTGTCCACCCCATCTTGACTTTCCTGATCGGGTGACTTGTCCAAACTCCCATGGCACATTTGGGTACTGTAGACTTCACCTTCACTAAAATTCACTGGTCTGGTTTTAGATTTCAATCAATGCTTGGTTTCTCAGAGTTTGGTCAAATTTTGGAGCTTTATGTTATTTGCATTCTCTTTGAGTTGGAAATGTTCATCCCTTGTTATTCTGTGTTCACATCTTTCTGGAGCTCTGAATCTGTCAAAGTACTGCACAAGCTCTGTCATGGTTAAAAACCTATGGTTTCACTTCAGCAAAATACCATCTCATCTTGTTTTACTTTTATCAGCCTAGGATTTCAAAGAAAAAAGGGTTAGAGATAGGTTAGAGAGTTGCTAGAAGGAGCTGAGGAAGAAAAGTTGAAGAAGGATCTGTATGTAGAGAACAGTAGGAAAACAAGTTAGGGTTCGGGAGTAAGATGGTTTTTTGTAGCTCTTAAAATATGAGTGAGATGATTCATCTTCCCCGATTTTCAGCATAGATGGAAGATAATTTGAAAACATGGGGTCTCATTAATCGGGTGATCTAGCCAAATTTGTAAATGTTGCTTATTTATCATTGATAGTGGTAACACTCTGTGACTAAACCTATATTATGCCTAGAATGGTATCTATTCTTCAAGAATTCATTTTGATTTGAAAAGCTTTCAAGGAAATGAAATTTATCTTATGTTTCTGTTGTACTGAAGATTCACACCTATCTAAAGTTTACACCTGAATAATTAAAAATGCATCACTCATGTTACTTTTTATTCTCAGAGTTCTAGCTTAGGAAATTCCTTGAAGGTAACAATGATTAGTTTACTAATCAAGATTCTTTTCTGAAAACCTTGATCTATCTTTTTCTATTTCTTTAAAACCTGCGGTTAAAGTAGGTTTAGATAGATGTTTGATCTTGCAACAATCCAAAAACTCAAAACCAGCAGGCCCCTTGAATATTACAACCATATTGACCACTTCGTGAAACAACAACATTGTGAACCAACATCAAAGACCTTGGGAGGTGATCGGTTTGATTACTGATTGTCTCTTTCAAGAGAGGTGAGATACTTTTAATTTTATCTTACCTACATGTTGTGGGTCAACTTGGAACCTCAACAGGAACTGGTGCTAGGAGGTCCAAAAGAACAAACTGGATAACATTGGGTCTTTCTCACTAGAGAGGTCCCATAGAGTTCTTCGATCAACTGAAAACCCACCACCTTTCATAGAACTCGAGACCCCAACGAGACACAAGATTCACAAGGAAAGCATTCTACCACCCTTGTCAGCTCCACTCACTCCACCAGGCTTTTCACCAATACCCTATTGATACCTGTGAATCCACCACCAAATCCACCTTAATTGCCATTACAACTGGTTCAGCCCATCCAAGAGCTAGCTCAACCTCCACCACCGCCACCAATGGAATTTTTTGTGAATAATCCCTCTCCATTGGGGACTATTCTTGGAGGCTTTCATGATATTCCTAAGAATCCTGAGAGATTTTGTCCCAAATACATTCATGGTGAATCAAGGAGTGCTGAGAAGCACATACAAGCTTTTACATGACGCTGTACCAGAGCCCGATAGTCACTCATGATGTGGTTTGTAGGTTGTTCCTTTATTCCTTAGGGGGGAGGCATAATAACCGGTACCTAAATCTTCCACAAGGTTCTATTCTGAGCTGGATAGATTTGGAGAATGCTTTCATCAATTAGTTCAAAGTTTATGTGGATCCAGCCATTTTGTTCCATCAATTTGCTACCATAAGAAAGGAGCCACATGAATCACTGCCCTTGTTTAATACAAGGTTTCAACGAATATATAGGAGATTGCAGGACCCCTATCTAGTTGTTGAGAATAGTGTCATTCAGACATATTTTAGAGTGATAGACCCTTTGCTTGGCTTGTTCCTACAAAGGACTAATTAGCCGACAGATATTGATTCTCTATTTAAAGTTTATCATCTAGCCATCAAGCTACAACAACAAACTAGCTCTCAACAAGGGAACTTGGGAGGAGGTTTTCCTTCTATGGGGTATCAGATGCCTAATCCAACCCCTTAATTCAATACTAACCTAGGGATGTCTCCTTCCCATTATGGATCTATGTCTGAGTTGCAAACTTAATCTCCTGTTCCATTCTTTGCCAATGGAGCTCCTGACTTCTCTCAACAATCACAAGCTCATCACAGTCCACATGGTCATCATAATCAAGCTGGAATACCAAATCCTATTGGTCAACCACCTATTGCTAAGAATGTTGAGAGTGAAAGGACAGTTCAACTCACAAATGAGGTCGAGACCCTAAAGAAAACTCTGTCTCAAGTCACAAATGACATGGCTTAGCTTAAACCGAACCCCTCTCAGAACCAAGGTAATTACCCTAATCAAAATAATAATAATCAGGGTAATTATCAGAACAACAACAATCATACCCAGAGGAATTATCAAGGCCAAAACTTCCCTAACCAAGGCTATCAAAATCAGAATAGAGGATATAACCAGAGACCTAATAACAATAGACAATGGAACACAGGGCCAAATAATGGTGGGGTTTCTCACAATTATCAAGTTAATGAGGATAGGCCACATACTGCAAATGTGGTTGACCTCAATTTTATGACTAACTGGTGCAGGTTGCATGATACTGCAACTCATTCTGAGGCGGACTGTACTAAATTGGAGAAGGTTGTGAAGATGGCATAGGAAGATGCCCAAATGTTCCAAGGGAATTCAAATAAAGGAGGTGGGTCAGTGGATACAATAATGGCTTATGACCTCTTTGAAGAAAAAACTTCATTACTAATGTAGAATGAGAATGAACCAGAGGAAGATGTGTATGATGCCCAAGCCTTTCAGACAAAGGGAGGAAACTTCCTAAGAAACCTGAATAAGGGTCCATTCACTACATCAACACCACCTAACCACATGGTGCCTCTGAATCAGAGTGTTGATAACAACCCTCCTCCTCTGAAGGGTATACCTGACTTCCCTAGAAAAGGTAATTCATCTGGTGTTTTCAAATATAATGCAAGTTATAACACAAAATTTGATATTGTTTCTGAGATGCAGAAACAAAAAACCTCTTTATCATACTTTGACATCCTAAAATTGTTCCCTTCCCAATGAGATATAGTGCTGAAAGCTTTGGAAGAACTTGATAAATCAAAAGGGAAAACCAAAGTGGCACCCACTGCGGACATGAACACAACTTTGTTCAGAAACAAGGTAGGGACCCCACCATTTCTTTTAAGTTTGAGAATCTGTGGGAAGAATCTACACAATTGTCTGCTAGATTTAGGGGCTTTTGGAAATGTTATGCCATTTTCTGTATGCAAGAAATTGGGATTGAATCATGTCCAAACAAATAAGAAGGTCATCCAACTTGATAAAACAAAGGTTAATGTAGTTGGAAAATTGAGAAATATACATGTACAAGTAGGGTTTGACCCTAGGATTCAAACCAATATGGATATTTAGGTAGTAGACATTCCTGAGACTTACGGTATGTTTTTGAGCAGAGATTTAATGAAGAGTATAGGGGGATATCTCTCCCTCGACTTTTCACATATCTGGCTACCGTGGAGGGGAATGCCTACGTAGATTAGGATTGAGAGTGAACCTCACCTCAAACAGATCATCACTGAGTGTGACTGTCCCAATGAGGTAACTTATTTTGAAACCGAGATGGGGGTTATAAGAGAGAAGAAATTCTGACTCTTTCGGTTCTTGATTCTAATGAGTTGTCAATGAAAGAATTCCTTGATCCCATGATTAGTGTAAACCAGCAGGTATTGATCAGGAAGCTACAACAGGATCAGCTAGTCTTAGGGGAAGATATCGATTTGTGGAGTCTTCTACTCCCAAATTGGTGCAGGGTGCACTACCAAAATCATTCAGAATTGACCTACCAACCCTGCATCAATGTTCTAAATCATGTTTTCCAAACTGAAGAAACTAGCCCAAGTCACCTTGAGACCGTTTCAAATCACTTCTCATTTGAAGCCAAAATGCAATAATGTTAACTAGGGATAATATACTTTTAGAGGAAGTCCCTCCTCAAACTGAACTTACCCCGGTCATAATACTAGACCAACATAGTTATGTTGAACAACCCCAGGGTTTGTTTGATACCCCTGCACTCACAAGTATACCAAAACCCAAGGGGTTAATCAAAGATACAGATAATTGTCAGAAAGATCCCCTAGGATTACATGATATATCTGAGCGGGAATTGGATATTGCACCTGATGAACCTATTGAACACCCATTCCCAATATTTGATGCAAAAGATCAAGTGGCCCCACCTATGGTTCATCTTATCCAAGCACCCACAACAAGCTCAAAGAGATCAACCCTAGCTCATAATCAGCTATGGACCCTCACATTTGATGGATCCAAATCTAAAACAAGGTGTGGTGTTGGAATTGAGTTAACCAGCCCAAAAGGGAAAACATTTTTTGCTTCTTACAAGTTACAGTTTGGATGCACTAACAATATATTAGAATATGAAGCATTATCTCGGGGACTGATGTTCACACATCAGAAGAAAGTTATTGCCTTAATGGTTAAAGGAGATTCAGAAGTGATTATCAAGAAAGTATGCAGCTAGTACACATGTCACAATAAAAGGCTGGCAACCTATAGAAATAGGGTGTGGAACCTGATTGAAGACTTCAATGCTTTTGGGATTAGTTTAATCCCTAGAGAGGAGAATCAAATAGTTGATTCATTAGCTGTTGCCGCAAGTACCCTAGAGCCCATGCAAGGCTCCAAGATCAAGAGATTCTAAGTAGAATTGATATCCACCCCAGTCATCCCTAATAATGTTTGGAACTTTCAAGTCTTCGATGATGATCGACATATCCTTGCTTTTCTAGGAAGCTTAGATGTTTTTGAAGGATAGATCATCGATGAGTCTGCCAAGGATCAAGGAGACTGGAACCCCAAAGACTGCGATACAAAAGGTGTCCTCAACTTAAAAAGTAATATCATTCCCATGGGAATGGTGGCCTTAGAAATAATTTTTGATTCAAATCCAAGGGCTCAGGAAAAGGTATCAACCAAAGATAAGGGAGGTGAATATGAAACTTTTAACTTAGCTGACTCTGGCCCTGAAAGGAATGCTTACATAGGGAAAGTTTGCCCTGAAGCAATTAGAGAAGATATATTGAGGGCACTAAAGAAAGATATTGCTACAATAGCTTGAGGGTATGAAGATCTAAAAACATTTGATACTTTTGTGATAACTCATACTATTCCTTTGAAGCCTGAAGCTAGACCATTTCGGCAGAAACAACGTCCTGTCAACACCCTGATTGAACCACTGATCTTTAAGGAAGTTCAAAAATTTCTTTCTGCAAGAATAATCTTCCCTATACGACATTCAACATGGGTGGCTAACTTGGTTCTAGTTTGTAAAAAGAATGGGGAGATCGGGCTATGTGTAGATTTCAGGAATCTGAATAGAGCTTCAGAAAAAGAAAACTACCCACTCCCTTCTCTGGACGAAGTATTGCAAACTGTCAATGGGTCTCAAATGATGTCATTCCTAGATGGTTATTTTGGGTGCAATCAAGTGATCGTTAATTCTGCAATACGCACGAAGATAGCCCTTAATTACCAAGTGGGGAAGTTCCTTTGCTTCAATAAAGGAGGATGCCTGGTTTCTATTAAATGCTTTTTCGGTGCCAACCTTCAAATAAAATGGACGTAGGAAAGGATTCGAAGATTTGATTGCGGCATCATCATTATATGGATGACCCTGGATAGTATTCCCTCTTAAAAGATAGACTAAAACCATACGAATTTGGCTAAAAAGTTCTTGGAAAGATGTATCCACATGGTGTTTCTCCAATCTTTAAAAAAAGTGTGTGTTCCTGGCTCTCGAAAAGGAACTTTTAGATACATAATCTTGGAAAGAGGGATATCAATAGATCCAAACCGAGTTGAGTCTATTCTGAAGTTAACCATGCCAGGAAGTAAGAAGGAGATGAGATCTTTCTTCTAAAAGATCAACTTTATGAGGAAGTTTATCACAGGTTTTGCATAAATTGTTAAACCTTTGAACGAAATGATGAAGAAAGATGCTAGAATAGAATGGAGTAATGAGGAAAAGGCTACTTTTTCTCAGGTTAAGTAATCCATTTTAGAGGTGCCAGTTCTCACCAGTCCTGACTACTTGAAGCCATTTTATATTTATTCTTTTGCTTCTGAACACTCATGTGCAGCTGTCCTGACACAACAAAGAGAGGAGGGGGATGAAAGGCCAATTGCCTTCATGAGCTCTCCATTTAAGAATGTTGAAGTCAAGTACACACCTCTTGAGAAACAAGCTTTTGTGTTGGTTAGAGCTGTCAAGAAGTTCAGGCATTATATCCTTTGAAGTTAGATCATTTATGTGGTTCTTGATGCTGCTGTGAAGTCTCTACTTATGCAGAGCGAGTTGGGAGAATGAAGGGGGAAATGGATGTCTATTTTGGAGGAGTTCGATCTGGAGATTCACCCTATGAAACTTTTCTAATGTCAAGGCCTATCTAAAGTAACGACAAATGCTAGTAAGAACATTACTTGTTAGTATTACACAACACAGTCCTTTTCTAATGACTCTTGGTATGCCGATATTATTTATTTCATGCTCAATAATCGGTGCCCAGAGGGAATGAATACAACTCAGAGGAGAGAACTAAGAATGAAAGGCTCCCATTATATGTTCAAAGGAGGATTGTTATATAGGAATAATTTTGAGGG
>VDFB02179470.1:0-15150 GCA_007258455.2 Sequoia sempervirens
TTATGTAGTTTATAGTATACATCACTCATTAAAAATGGTGTTTACTATTAAAAACTAGTTATCAAAGGAGATAGAAAAATAAATACAATTTGATTCCATATATATATATAATCTATAGAAAAAATGTTAAAAATCACTAGTTCCCACCATCTTCAAATTCCTCACGGTTTGGCGGCTATAGGTGTCGGAAAGTGAAGATTTAATTCAAAATGTTCATTTCAATGTCAAGTTTGGCCAAAAAGTGTAACCCACTATTGTGGATCACCCTATGAGCAATTACTTTAAAGTAGAACACAATAAATGCCAATATATGAGAGCTTTATTCAAAAACCCTATTCAAAACATATATTTCCAAATAGAGCTACATCATGGAAAGGAGGGTTTCCCCCCATATGCAATCCTAAGATTACATATAAGGGATCCATGATTTTGGGGTTAGCATATGTCTTTGCTACAATGATATAATTGAGCTCAGAATCTTCATCATTCTCAAAATGACTCATGGAACAATGAACACAAAGGAAGAATGGCACATAGAGAGAGAAAATGAAGAAAATATTTTGGGTCAACATGGAATAGACCTAAATGTCTCAACGCCTTGCATCATCTCCAAAAATAAAACACAATACAAAATAAAAATGGTTATGATAGATAGAAAAATGATGATACAAATAAAATATTGTCACAATGGATTCACTTCCTTTGTATCCTTACACCAATGGAGTGACAAGGGTCATCCAAAGTATGCTCACAAACATATAAAGATGCACCAAGCAACATTGTACAGGGGATCACATTACACACAGACACTGATCTGATGTTAGGATATATGACAATTGCTAAGTGAGTGCTTAACATTTACAATGCTTAATTTGAAAGTCTTAATATGTAATAACGTAATTGAAATACTTAAACAAACATTGCAATGATTAAACAATGAATTAGAATTAGAGAAAGAAGAGAAGACAAGAAACAACAAGTTGATAACGAAGTTCACCAAATGGCTACGTCTCCAAGTCCCTCTCTAACAGAGTGACCGATCCTTGATTATGCTCCAAAAAATGGTTTATAGGGCACTTCAACTGTTACAAAGTCTCCTCACGTCTCCTTGGATGATAATGAATTACAAAAATTCCTTCTCTCTCAAGTACAACAAGCTTGAATTCAAGCTCCCAATGCACAAAGACGAAAAATTCACTATCATAGACTAACTTCCCAAAGTTGTTTAATTCTCCCAAAAGAATTCCTCCTCCAATTCACCACAAACACCCCCTTTTATACATAAAAATTATTCAATATGGTTACTAACCATATGATTTACAAAACCAGCTATATCTCTTATTTACAACATGTAATTTTGCTAATCTCCCTTATTTACAAAATAATCTTCTTAAATCCCCCCTTTACAATGTAAAAATCCTCTAATAACCTTCCTAAACCCCTTAATATTCTTACAATAATATTTTAATATCCTTGTTACTTCATTTTAAGCCCTTTGTAGTTTCATTTTCTCAGGTTATACAAATCATAAATCCTTAAGGGATTAAATTATTTTTAACTTTAGAGGGTTGATATTTTAATTTTGGGGGTAATCGGTTTAACAATCTTCTATAAAAGTAACCAATCACCAAATATTTCTGAGAACTACACAATGGTGTGGTAGAGGAGAGCCTTCTTGGAGGCAGGGAGGTCAGATGCTTGACCCCCCCACCCAACTATTTTTAAAAGAAATTTTAAAATTTTAAATGACAAAACAAACCGATGGCATTCAAGAGTTAGAGCACGAATTATGGCACATTGGCAAGCAAGCATTGTGGTAGGTGATAGGTTAAAGGGTTGAGCCCCATAAATATTTTAAGCAACCAAAACCACTATTTAAATTCACTCCGTCGGCATGTCAAATTCCAATTGGACCAAGTCAATGATGCCATACCAACAACTGTGTCATGCCACTCTCCCACATCATAATGTTGACTAGGCATGCCACGTCATCGATACCTATACTTGCCATGTGTCTTGTCTTGATCATGCCATGTCATGGTCGTACTACCACATGTCATCTCCCCATTGGTCCTCATCATCTAACCCTACCATGCCAACATTCTAACATCATCATTGTACTATCAAGTAGGCATGGTCAACCTTCAACTTTGATTGACCATATCTTCATCGTACAAGCTCCGATTTAGGCGAAACAAGTGACATTGGAATTTTCTTGTCAAGCTCTTCAACGTGTTTCCATTTTCAACCAATTTTGAGATGATCACTTTTTTGACCTTGCATCCTACCTCTGGTACCCTTGCTTTGACCTAGCTTTGACTAAGCATATCTTGAGCATACAAGCTCCTTTTGACTTTGTTCAAGTTGTGTTGGGTTCATTTTGCCGAGACCTTTGACATGGTGCTAATTTCTAGAGCATTTAAAACATTTAATAGTTTTGGTGAAAATATCCAGCTAGATCATACACTCACAAAGAACATGAAATGAAAACAAAGAAAAGACTACTATGGCACATACGATTCAACCTATAGTAGGTCATCTGCATCCCAATCTTGTTCATCATATGCAAAATGTGGAAAACTAGTCAAAGGGACAACAACAAGTGTCAAACTAGGACAACTGCTATATAAATCCTTGCCCCCACTAAGTGTAGGACAATGATGAGCTAAGATAGGTGATGAGAATGTGCTCCTTGCAATATAGAAATGATTTACAATAAATGTAAAAAATGTAATTGTGAGTATGCTATGATCCAACAACTAACACATGGCAAGGAGAAAATCAATCAATTGCTAAGGGATTATATGATCATATTCTTTTGAAAATGTTTCAAATTTTCTAATGATTCTTCTAAGGAATGACACTCATTAGTACTATGTCCAAGAGTTTTATGATATTGACAATGAGACATGTTTGTACTTTTTCCTTTTTGATTTTCCTTGATAGATGGCAATGTTAGAAGTCCTTTATTAAGGAGTGTGTCCTTTATTAAGGAGTGTGTATAATGTTTTTTCATTTTTAGACATAGGATAAGTAAATTGCAACTTCTTGAGCTTATAAATCCTTTGTCTTTTTCTTGATTGGGAAACTTGTTGAGGTGGAGGTGGAGGAGCTAAGGTAATTCCATCATCCTTATGAGTCATTAATTGGTCTCTTGATATAATCTTGTGAAAGAGAACACCTTTTCCCTTAGGAGATGTGCAAGTGGGGGGGGATATCTTGATATACTAACCCATTGGTATCCTCAAATGGTATTTTCTCTAATATTTTATCGATTTAGTACTCATTTGTTATGCCACATACTTGTTTGTTTAAGATCTTAAAGTCTTGACTATAGCTCTCTTCTAAGTTAATGTGTGTATTAGTAACTCGATGATCATAAGATAGAAGAGTATCATTATTGTCCTTGTTAACAAGTTCATTAATGATTGATAGTTGAGTCTTTCTTTGTGCTTCAATTTTAAGATGCAAAATATTGAGCATATCAAGTGATGGTATGGTAGGAGGTGTTGGTTGTTGCATGGAGGGGTAAAAGGATGCATTGTTCTCAAGGTGGAGTAAGAAGTCTTGTATGAATTGTTTCATGCTATCTTCATCTTGACCTAAGATATCCACTTCGTGAGGACATTCATTAGGAGGTGAAGGTTCATTAATAGGCTCAACTACATCAGGGTCATCACCAAATACACAACTTGAGACATCTATCAAATATTTCATGACATCCATAGTTTACATAAACACATACCCATGATGCAAGAATGAAATTTTAATGCAATGTTTCAAGTTTGATATATGGAGAATTTCAGATTTTTGAATGCAAGAAATTGAAAATGATGTCAATTTTATTTTCACACAATGCACTCAATTTGATCAATTGAACTTAATGCAAACAATGATTGAACTTCCTGATTTTTGAAACTAAAACCCAAATTTAACAACATAGTAGAATGGAGAAAACAAAGATAAAATAATGCCCAAAAATTTGGAAAAGCACCCATACAGGGACTTATTCTCCCTATGGAAAATGGATCCTAGGCTAGGGTTCTAAAAAATCAAAGTTTGAATTTGTTTCTTAATGTTTGAATTTCCAGTTTCAAGTTGCAAACTATGGTTTTAGTGACAATTTTTTCTAGATTTAGGTGTCCTAATGCAAATGAAATGAATGACAAATGATGAACAATGTGACAATTTTCAAAATGAAATTTTGACCAAATTTGTGAATTTAAATAACTAAAAATACACAAATATGCAAGTATTATGCAAAATCAATGTAATATGCATGTAATCTTTTGGATCTTTCAAATTTTAAATAATGCAAAATGAAAATTTAAAACCCTAAAAGAGATCAAAACTAATGAAATTTTAGCAACCCTAAATAAAATGCAAACTAATGCAATACAATGCAAACTATTCTAAATCCTAGATCTAGGATTTGAATGGACTCCAATTTTAAAAATTAAGATGTACAATGTTGGGTTCACCAAAATAAAACGTAGGGGAATATGTGAGGTAGATTTTAAATGGGGGTAATGCACATATCTTACCTAGTTCATTAGAAAAAAGAGATCCCCTAGGGAAAGATTGACCTTCAACCCTTAGGTGAGTCAACCTTGTTGGAGATCTTGTTGTTTTCCTTATGATTGAGGACAAGGTAAATATGCCTAAAATGCACTTTTGGGAGATAAATGAAAAATACCAAATGAATGCCATTATGCAATGTTAAAATTAAATCATTAATTTAAAGCATAACAAAAACAAAATCAATCAATTTCTGACAGATCCAAGAACTTGGGTAAGATTTTATGCACCTATCACCAAAAGACTTTGTTGAGTGTCCTCCTGGGACATATTCACTCTAGGGCCAATGGGTCCTCCTATAGGGATCAAAAATCTATTTTGGCAGTCCTTTACTCCTGATTGTGCACTCCTAATTCCTCTAAATCTCACAGTTGGAAATTTTGAATTAAATTTTGTAAGTGATTTTTTGTGGCTTGACAACTATGATGACAACTTTGACAGCTTTGTAAAATTACACTTTTGATCAATCCTTCTTCACCTGCAAATCTACACATACAAAGAGAGGGAAAAATTGTTTTTTTTTGTGAATGGGGGTAAGAAAAATAAGGTAGAAAAATCCCTCTCACTTCAATATGAAAAGGAAGGCTCAATATTGTATTTTCCTTTTTTTATCTTAGCAACCAATTGGATGGATGATATTAAGAGTGAATGGGATACTAACACTAAAGTTAAAGGTTCATTAGTAGTTAAAAAGGATAAAAAATATAATCTAGGGTTCAATTGGACAAGCCAAGTTCTCATCTATTAGGATATAATTTATTTCCTTCCCAACTCTATGCCTAAGCCTTGGTTACTAATGGAATTTCACTCCTTCCATACTATAAGTCAACTTGTGTTTTAAAGACCTATTATTAAGTGGAGATGGGTTTCTTTTGGGATGTCCTTAAGTAGGATGTTAAGACATATGTAGATAAATGTGATGTGTGCTCAAGAAATAAACAAGACACTTTCAAAGCTCTAGGATTTTTGCACTACTTCCTATATTAGATACTAATTTGATAATATTTTATGGATTTCACTATGGGGCCTTGATTATTTGGTGCTATAAATTTATCATTTTTATTATGGTGGATCATTAACCAAATATGCATATTTTTTTCATTACCTCCCATTATAATATTATTGTGGTTTCTCAACACTTCTTGGATTTCATCTTCAAACTTCATGGGATTCCTTTTTCTATTATCAATGATCCTAGCCTTTACCAATAAATTTTAACAATATTTTTTGATTAAATTATAGGGCACTACCCAGAAAATACTTTTTAGCCTATCATCTACATACTAATGATCAAAGTGATATTCTAATTAAATGACTTGAGAATTACTTGTATTATTTTATTTCTACGAAACAATGAGAACAGGCCTAGTAGTTACCTTTGATTGAGTGGTGGTATACTACCACTTATCATAGTGCTTCCAAAATAACTCACAAAACAACCTATATGATACTCACCCACCCTCCTTGTCTACTTTTATTTTAGGTTCTTTCAAGGTTAAAGAATTTAGTAGTACTTTGATAAAAATGAAGATGTATCTCAACTCCTTAAGTCCAAACTAGTAGTGGCACAAAATCACATGACCATCAAATAGAGAATATCATTAACTTGTTAATTGCATTTCCATATCTCTATACATACAAACAACATTCATTAACTTGGAGAAGTGAGGTTAAAAGTTGGGTCCCAAGTTTTGTGGTGCTTAAATCAAGTGCCCCAATACATTGGTGAGGTGATATACAAATTGACACTTCCACCTTCTATGATCCACTTATTTTTTTATCTCTTATATCAAGAATATGTTTAGGACTACTACTCAAATTCTACCATAGTTACCTATATTGGGTGAGGAAAGATCCCTATTTTAAGAACCTAAAGTTATATTGGGAAAACACACCAAGAACCTTCACAATCATTCTATTGAGGATTTCCTAGTCCAATGGAAGGGTATAAAACCTAAATATTCCACATGGGAACCAACAAAAAATATCTCTACTTTTTATCATATGAAGCTTTGAGGAGAAAATTTCCAAGGGGAGGCAATGTAATGATCCATATTTCACTATATGGTAGCTACTATTTGTTAAGTGAATATACTTTATGTCACCCATTGGTAACATTAACACAAAGGTGTATGTAAATTCTTTTTAAGTCATCCCACTAGTTGGTTAAAATAAAATGATTATTCCACATGTAATGCCTCTCACATTAAACATTATGATAGTCTTGATTGGAATTTGAATCATATATTGATACTTGATTATTTTGATTCAATTCATATTATTTGTAGTAGCACTAGGATCTTGATATATATTGTGAGCCACATGTGTGATTATTATGCTTATGTTTATGCTTGGAGTATATCATTATGCATTCGTGTTGATCTACATATGCATATATTGATTGTATGACATTCTAGATGTTTTTCTTATATGTTTTATGATGTTTTAACCCATCAAGAAGTTATATATAGTGTACTTCGACTATCATATACATGTGGTAGGTATGCTTGATGTGGGAATTGAGTGTGCAAATGCAGGGTATTTCTCCACCTGATTGTGTAGGTCTAATTTATTCACAATGATGGTTATATACGAGATGTTACACTAGGTAATCCCATTATTATACCAAATCATACTCAATTCAAGTACGAGATATTATATTTGATGTGTACTGACCTAGATCCAAAGCAGAGGTGATTCCAAAATCCATGATCATTGTGGAGTACTAGTTTATGCATGAGTTAAATTATTGTTTAAATTTCATTTTTCCATAAGAATTTATGAGAAAATAATTTATTTCCTACTTGCTATGTTATTTATATGAAATTTTGGAAATAAGGGGGTGAGTAATTATTTTCGATTATCATTTAAATGGGTTTGAACATTTATTTGATTCTTTTACATTATTGTTTTTTATTAGGGGAAAAATAGGTTTTGATGGGACCCAAAACCCATTACATAAATTTTTTGAAGGGACCCACAACTCTATCCAAGAAGATCATGCTACATCAAATATAAACCATATACCATCAGCGTCCAATCAACAACAACACTAAGAATATAACAGGACAACACAAGCTGCACAAATGAAAAGCAGGGGCCAAAATCCCTTAACCAAATATAATTAGGTTTTACTCGGGACCTTAAACCCTCAACTAGGTTTTTCAAGGACCTTGAACCCAAAAGAGAGTCATCATCAGGTTTTGGCAGGGACCTTAAACCCAAAAACATAGATGATTGAAAAGCAACAACATTCTTATAGCTCCATCCAATTTGAAAAACCATCCCACATTCCACCTCCATAGGATAAGGCCCCCCTCTATAGGGGAGGAAGATGTGAGAGCTTGAACCACCAAATTAACCCAACTCCTACTCATACTAGCTCCACCTCAAAAGGAGCCAGCTCCACCTCAACAAGAACAAGCAATGGAGAAGAGGAATTTCCATTATACCTGCAACAAACAACTCCACATCAATAGGAGCGGTCTCTACCTCAGCAAGAGAAAAATTCACCTCAAGAGAAGAAACCATTTGTAGAGTCTAGCCAAAAAAAACCACTCTAGTAGGACAAGCACTCGTAGAAACCTTAGGCTTTAGAAGAGATGTAAACAAGAAACCAGACTTAAAGATCAAGTCATCCCACAACATAGAGAGCACACACTCTAGAGCCAACACAATAACCAATATCATCTATAACTAGAAAAAATAAATCCCCAACAGACCTCAACATCAACATACTCCAGAAGTGAAACCACAAAAAAATCTTAAACACAACATCCTTCAAGAAAAGAGGAGTAGTAGAAGAAACCCCACAAAGGGTCCACACAAGCCTAGAAAACTCTAGCCCCTTTAAAACCAAAAACAATAGAATAACCCAAAAATGGAATGACAATAAACAAATAAAAGCCCCTTTAACGAGCTAGGAAGGGTTCTTCCCAAGCCATACGAACAAAAAAAACAACTAGGATCTCAAGACAATCATTAGAAGCAACCCAGACAACTGAGAGTGATGAAGCCTAGCACTAACAAAGGACCTAGAGTCCATCCAAAAAATAATCAAAACAAAAGCCTCCACAAAAGCCCCAACAACACCAACCTTGCTAGAAGAAAAGAGCCCCCAAACAAGAGAGCCCATGAAAGCAAGCAAAGGCTACAAGCCACAAGGGCACCGAAAGAGCATAAAAAGATGAGGAAGAGTGGAAAACAAAGAGAAAGGAAGGAGGGAAAAACCATGAAGAACTCCATCCGACCCAACATGCCAGTCAAGGTTTGAAAGAATGTAGACTCCTACCATAGACATCCCCGTCACAGTCCACCTACAAACCACACCCAGCACCAAGGAGACCACCAAGAAGCCCAAAGCTAGAGCTAAAGAAAAATAAAGCCACAAAAGAGGAGCTCCAACAAAGGAAGACCTGAGCATAAGAGGGAACTGCAAGAGAGAAAGCTCATAGTAGCCCAACACCACACCCACATCCTCAACACCAGTGACTAGAAAAGAGGGCAACAACACCTCCAACAAGCACACAACCACCACAAGAAAGACTGTGACTAGGAAAGAAGGCAACAATGCCTCCAACAAGCACATAGCCACATCTCTATCCACATCCTCCTCATCTTCATCTGATCCATCTCTCTCCACCGACACTCCAAAAACAACATTCAAACTCGAACCTCCTCTAGAACTCTTGCCCATCACTCATAGAAACAAATGTTAATTTAGGAAAAAAGAAGGGTGTTGCACTTAATGGAAACCATATTGTGTTAAATTATTGTTAAGGAACATTGGGAAGGGTAAATTAAAGTTGAAATTAAAGAATAAAATAATGAAAAGAGAAATTTTAAACAAGTAGAAAAAATATTTAACTATTTGGAGGATTGTTCATTTGGGAAGGATTTTCTCTCAAAATCCCTCTCCATGGAAAGATTTAAAAATTTGAATTTGGGCTCATTTTTGGATTGAAAGGAGTAGGATTTGAATTGGTTGGGATAGGAAAAGGAAGGGGTTTGCTTGTGGTGTGCTCTCCATCTCTCTCTCTTGTAATTTTACAAGTTGTGTGTGTTTGATTGTCCCAACAAAATTAAGGTGAGTTGCTCATTGCTCCTCTTTTGGATTATGCTTTTGTTTTTGGATGCCATGCTCACCATTAGGGGAGCATACGACTTGAACCTATTGAGCATAAAAATATTGAATTATGAGTATAATTTAATTGTTGTTTGAGTTTAAATTTATCCATTTTTGTGCCCTCATAATGCCCATTTTTTTGAAAATACCCAAAAAGTGAATCCGATTAAAAGAAATTGATGTTGTTCACATTTAGAGAAAAAGAGAAGTTTTAATTTTTTGAAAATTTAAAATTTAGACAATGGAAAAATTAAAGGTATTTTAATGGAGTTTCTTTAAATTTCCTAGTTTTTGTGTTTAAAGAAATTTTGTAAAATTTGAATTTTTAATTATATTTTTGATGTCTTGTGATGGGGGAAGGAGTGTCTCCTCCATGAGTCAAATCCATGTCTTTTTTTTCATGCTACATTTAGTTTTTGGAATGTGATGAACCTAGGATATAGGTATTAAAGAGAATATGGGAGTGGCTTCCAATGCTTTTCGGGGCCCAAAGTAACTAAAGGATATCCTATGTGGAAGTATCTTAAGCAAGTGATAACTAATGAAACACATGGGTAATTAAAATGAATGAAGATAATGATTCCTATGACTTGCTTGGAGTGCTTGTAAAGGCTTCGTATGAATATAGAAGACATGCCCACTCGAGGAGCATTGGTTCTTGTATAATTAAGTAACCTCATCTCTTGTGAGTGGTGTGTTCAAGTATGCTTAGCCCGTACCATATGATTTTGTGATGAAACTCCCTATTTTCTCTCTAAGGATCTAGTCCTAATGTCTTTTCAATAGTTTCAAAAGATACATATTTCATTTTGATGTTGTCATTGATTGATATTGCATGCTTTGTATGTCATGCATATTCTTCAAAATTTTGTGTGAGTGTAATCCTTGCCCCCTTGTATGTTGTGTGAGTGTGTTTGGGCCTTTTTTCTGTCTCCTAGCACGATGGGGTGAACTTAATGGTACCACATGGTTGGATGGCATGGAAACCACCATTAGGGGCCAGAGGATCACATATGAAGCTTGAGTTTTGCATCAAGTTGGGTAAAGGATTTATCATTCTTTCATTTCTCTTTATTCAAATGTTGCAAAATCTTATTGAAGGAAATTTGAGTCCTCATACCATGTTTCAATGCAATCATTGGACCATCCATTGAGGATGGATTATAAATGGACCACATAAGTGCTACTGATTTGGTTTTATCTGTATACATGACTTGATGTTAGAGTTGAGCATGCATGCCATCTTGTATGCTCTTTAAACTTTCATGTCATGGTTTTGAAATGAACTTAGGAATTTTTATTTTGGTTTAAACTAAATAATTTTTTTGAGAATGGAAACTTATTATTGGAAACACTAAGTGGATTGTGAAACCTCATATGTTTATTCTTAGGAAACCTCCTTGTCTCAATACCATTTAGGGTCCCTCGAGTTCTCTTGGAGTGGACTGGAGTTGTGAAACACACTTTCCCTTCCTCCCACTTGTTTATAACCATGTGTTGCATTCTTGGAGGTTTCCCAACCACTTGTGAACCTTCTCCTTCATGTATTGAGGTGTCTTATATTTAGGGTTTTAGAATCTCTATGAAACTCAAGATGTTTCTAATATTTTAGGGTATAACTTTTGTTGTTTGGCATGTCCTAGGGACCAATCCCTAGCTTGGGTTTTCTCACTAGGAAGGACTCCAATTACCAAGATTGGACTAGTATGCTAGGGAGGACTGCAACACTATTTTAGGACTTTGGAACCAAAACATTACACATGTTCTAGTCTAGGACATATGTGCTTGGGTGATAGTGTCCCACTTGGGTGCTAGTGACCCACTTAGATGCTAGTGTCCCATCTAGGCATTGGAATCCTCTCGAGCCACTATAGTCCCTAAGAGCACTACTATCCCTCTATGCAACATACAATGAGTATTTTAAAACTTTTTATGGGAAAAAAATTATGAAATTTTTTTTTTACCCATGGTCTTATGAGTCTCCTTAATTTTAGATCATGTTCATAGGTGTCATTATTGAGGATTTGTGCCATATTTTGTCTTGGGGTATGCGTCATCACACAAAAGAATATTGCGATTGTACCTTGTGTTAAGAATCTCGTCCTCCTAGTGTTGTTGATTCTAGTAAGAGTTAAATTTTAAATTTTGTGACCCTTATTATGGCTGTTATGCCTCTTATATGATAGGGTTTGGTCAATTGGTGTTGAAATCTTTTTCTTGCGTGACATTGCTTGGATGATAGTGGTATCATGTCTAGTCAACATATGCTTTATGAAACTATCATGTCGTCAATGGTGTGGGATGTTTTTTTTTGAATTGTGTATGTTTTTTCCTAGTTAATGTCTCACATGTCCTTGGAAAGGCATTACACCACATGCATGATATAGTACGTTGTATTTGGAATGATATGCATTTTAATGACTTTCTAAATGGAAGGTATTTTGTGCATTTGAAATTGGACCGTATGCTCTATTACAAGGTCGCCCACTCAAAGTAGTGTTATGAAGATAATACAAATAATTTTGTTTCTCTTATTTTTTGTATAATTTTATATGTCCTATATTATTCATCTTATAGGTTCATTTCACAAAATGTATTGTATATTGGTAAAATATCAATCTACTTGCATAATTATGGTGTTTCCATACTTCATTTAGAATCTCTCATGTGGGTTATATATTTACTATACATGTAGGAGATATTTATGTGTTGAAGGAGGAGAAGAGCATAACATATAGCTCAAGAATTAGTTGTTTAAGGAGAGGTGTTGAAAAATTTATTATATCCCCTCAGCTCCTTAACAATTATAAGTTGTTAAAAGGATTGTTCCTTATTTATATTCTAAATTTAAAATAAAGTGTAGATTTAAGTAGTCTTTGGAGTTTAAAAGTCAATTTTTCAAATCTATCTCTTGTAATTTATTTGAAGAAGGTTGTGAACTAATATTTCATGGAATTTCTTTTTAGAATGCAAGAATTAAGTAGCCCCATATATATTGCAATGTATCTAATAAACTTTCTTCATGTGATCAATGATGTTGGCATGACACACCCTCTGATACCATGGGGACAGAGGGGAGACTAGACCTCATGACCTCTTACTTGAAATAGGATGCTTTAGCCAATCGAGCTAGGCCCTCTACCCCATATTTCATGGACATTTGGATCAATGGTGAAATTAATATTTTATTTTCAAATATTTAGTAAGTTTTATTTTTGGCAGCTAGTCTCAACCTTTGTTTCTCCAAAAATGTAATATTTCTTGTTATGGCCTTGATGAGTTCTAAGTGTGATTGAAATAATAAATATACTACTCATCACTTAAGTTATGTTATAAAGTTACTTTATAACTTAAAAGTGAGGGTTGTGTGTTAGAATGGGCCCCTTTTCTCATGCCTAGCTAAAAGGTAATTTAAGTTGTTTTTAAGAGAAAATATTTTCCTCCAAAAGTGGGACACTAAGTTTGGGAAAAAGCATAAGGAAAGAATAAAAATAAATCAAAAGGCTCATGAGCAGGGTGTAGCATTCTTGGAGGGGAAGTGAAATTTGAAGAGTGTTGCCCTAATTTACCCTCCTTTTCTATATATTCACCTTTTGGGCTCTCATTTGGACATATCTATTTTGGAAGCATAACATGATGGTGTTGGATTGTCTCCAATTTTCCATTTTTGTTTAATCGAGGATAAAAACCCTCATCTCTAGTTGTTGGTTTTGGTGATGAGATACCCACCCTAGCTAGTTTGAGTGTTTCTACTTCAGGGATCAGCTTTGAATTCATGAAGTTCATGTTCATTGACATTTTGGTGGTGTTATAATGAAAATGTTCTTTGTATTTTGATGTGGATCAAAGATTTTGGTTTGATAAATGGATCACATCTTTTTGGAGTGTATTTGGAGGTGTTTGAACTCATTTTCCATAGGTTTGATATGCATTTTTCTGATTTTTGGAAAATCAATTTTTATGAGTAGCTAGAAGTACAAATTTGTTCACAGCTTTGTATGTGGGAAGTACACCATTTTGGTTATTGGTTCTATGGATTCCTTGTAGCTTGGTGCCTCATTTTGAGTGGTAATTTCCAACTTTTGGTTGAGTACTAATTTTTAAAGGAAAATCACCCCTCCTAAGGAGTCGTGTCATTCCAGAGTTGGGGTTCAATCAAGTCTACTATTACCAGGGTCTGAAATCTATACTTCTTAGGTCTACAATAGCTACTCTTTAAAGGGAAAATGTTGTAATTGGTACATTCTTGTCATAGATTTATTGTTGTGAAAGTTGGGAATGTAATGTTGCTTATTTTGGACACTCAGAATACTAAGAGGGGGTGAATCGGTATTCCTAGAAACCACTTAAATATTTAAACCTTCATATGAAACATCATATTTAATTTGCAATAAGGAAAGAAACCATGAAATTTATCATCAAAGAACATAACACATGAACACTATATTTTTATGTGGAAAACCCAAAAAGGGAAAAACCATGGTGAGGATTAGCTCACAATATATTATAACCAATTATAAGATATTAGAGAAAGGTTCACTGCCAGGTGGACTCACTGTCTGTAGGACTCACTGTCCAAAGAATAAGAGAGATAGAAGAAATGGCTCACTTCTAGGAAAAAGGATTGGCTCACTTCCAAGATTTGAACTGTTGATAAGGCATCTATAATATGTAGAAGATACAATTCCACTGAAGCTCAAAACACTGAATCAACACACTTCATACTACACTACTTCCGCATTTTGATCTGCTTTACATTTGAATTAAATTTGCATATTTTGTATTACACTAAATCACATTTCATCTCATTCATCTACAACATTGAAAATTATCTTACATTTATGTAGACACTTAAAAATGACTTAGGCCTACAAGCTCTATTTGTACCACTTTCGTCCTAGCATAATTATGACATTTAATTATGTCCTTGGTCCACGTTCGACTATTAATTAAATAATTCATTATTGTTTAATTAATTCATGTCATTTTATTCTTCATGATTATTAAATAAATAAATTTTATTTATTTATTCAATACGTCTTTAATTATCTAAAGTCTTCCTTTAATTAAATAAATTTTGTAATTTGTTTAATTACCTTAATTCGTTAATTCTTCCCCATTTAAATGAATTATGTCTATTTATTTAAATACCACCCACTTGCACAAATAAATCAATTTATTGATTTATTAAAATCCTTATTTTCTTTCAACATGGCATCTTCTAGGGATATTCTCCATTCAAAATTTTCATAATTTTAAATTTTGACATGTCCTCCATTCAGAATTTTAAATTTTGACATGTCCTCCACTCAAAATTTTAGATTCTGACATGTCCACTCAGAATTTTAAATTCTGACATGTCCACTTGAAATTTTAAATTCTGACATGACCTCCACTCAGAATTTTAAACTCTGACATGACCTCCACTTAACATGTCCTCCACTCAG
>VDFB02179471.1:0-10443 GCA_007258455.2 Sequoia sempervirens
ATTTCGTGAAGCTTAATGGTCCTTGGTTCTATGGAAACTCCAGAATTTTTGTTTCTTCTTGGACCCCTTTTTTGATACTGTCGGGACTGTCATTTTTGATATTGCTATGTGGATCAGACTTTACAATGTGCCCCCAGTGATGCAGTCTCTGGACCTCATTAAATTGATGATTAACCAAATTGGTGTTTTTGTCAGGATCGAGCCAGAGGTTTTTGATATCTCTCACAGGTATATCCAGGTTTGTGCCATGGTGGATATCTCCAACCCACTTTCTCATTCAATTTGCATTCACTCTTCTTTTGGCGCTTGGACTCAGTTCTTGAATTCTGAGGAGCTCCCCTTTAGATGTTTTCACTACAACAATTTGGGCCATAAAGTTGAAGCTTGCTCTGCCAAACGTCTTTCTGGTATGCGATACATAAGCCTCAAAAAAATGGGTGAGAAAGTCTGCCTCTCCTAATGTTGATTTCATCTAACGAAACCATGATAAGTTTTTCTCTTCTTCTGATCCTATGGTGGAACCTATTCCTCCTGTTGTGTTTTCTTCTCCTCCTCCTGTCGACCTTCACACCAAAAATGTTGTTGCTCTTCCACTCATTCTGGTGGAAGAGGATTCTGATTCTGAGGGCATGTATCCTTTCTTGGATGAATTGGAGGAGAACGTTGATGATTTTGAAAACTTTGATAATTTTGAAAATTTTGATACCTTTGAACAGGATTTTGCTCTTGCATCCTCCCGATCTCTCGGGCTTGGTCAAATGATTAGCTTAGTAAAACTAAACCTGATTGTGGGACTAGGAAAAAGAAAGGAGGAATATCTAATGCTGAGAAACTTCATTCTGAAGGTTTGGATGCGGTGGCTACAGGGTCTCAGTGGACTATGGAGGCTATGTTGTCACGATAGGCTAGAAAAGTATAGTTCTTCTTGGGGCTGAAGTTTGGAGTATTATGTAATCCTTTTTCCTTCTCTCTTGCCTCTTTTGGGGCTTGATGCCTGGGGCTATCTGTATTTTCTTCCTCTTCTACTCCTTCAGTCTTCTCTTCCTCAATTAGGTTCCTTTTAGCGCTTTGCTCTTCTCTCTTTCTTGGCCTTGTTGGCCTCATGAAATCTTTTTCCTATGTTTTATCTCTTAGGTGCTACCCCATATTGGGATTTTTAACTATAAAAAAATAAAAAAAATTATTATTTAAATAATTTTTTTTTTTATTATATATATAATATATATTATATAAATATATGTATTTATATTATATATATATAGATTTTATTTGTATTTTTTTTAATTGGAAAATATTTGAGTTATTTTAATGAGATGGAAGTTAAATTGAAAATATAATTATATATTTAAATATAATCAATTTAAGATTATTTCATTAGATGTAAAAAAGATTGATTTTTTTTTTATAATAAAATGTTTTTATTCAAAAATTGAGTTTGATCATTTTGTGTAATGAAGGAAAATGGATAATATGCACGTGGTTTAATATATGAATATTTAAATATGAGAAATGGAAGTTAAATTTATATAGAAACACATTCTTATTTAAATAAATATTTAATTAATAGAGATGCATGTCTATGCACAAATATTTATTTAATAATGAAAAGATTCTATTGGGGAAATGAGTTTTTTTATATTTAAATATTATCGGGAAACTAAAGTAGACCCTTAGATTTAATTTATTATTGTTTGTCAAATGCTTAAATAGTTACTTAATAAGGTAATGATTTTAAGAGAAATGGTTATTTGCTTTAAATGAAATAAATTTTTTAAGAAAGCGATTATTAATTATTTATAGTTCTTATTGGTTGCAAACAAATTTATGATAAGATTAGTTATTTTCATGAAATGTGTAATCGAGGAATTTAAAATATTGTGTTCATAGTCAAGTTATTGATTTTATATTAAAATAATATATTTGAAAGGACAAATATTGGATTTAAATGTAATGTGTTTAATAGCGAGATTAATTGATTTTAAAATGATTTATTTTTTCAAAGGACCAATAGTTATTTTTAAATGATAGGTTCTGGATCATAGAAGTAAATGTTATTATCATTTAAGAGCAATTAGGGAATTAAATATCTAGTTAAGTTTTATCCTTTGTCTAAAAGAGACATAATTTAATTAGTTTTATTGTGGCAATAAACTATTGAATGTTATTAAAGGAAGTGGATTTAGAAAATCCAAATATAGATTTAATTCTTGTTTGATTACCCTTCTTGAGTGTACACTTCTTTTGTTTTCGCTTTGGGGAAGTTGATTAGAAGGGTTGTTAAGTCTTCCATAAGGGGTTTAACTATTTGGGGTTGTTGTATTATGTTAGTCAACCTTTGTATTTCCTTGGGTAGTGTGTATAGTTGTATCATGTTGTTTTACCCAGTTTTCACGAATGGAGATGGTTTATGCCTCCTTTGGATTAGGAGTGGATTATGTGGTTTGTGCCTCCTTTGGATTAGGAGTGGATTATGTGATTTGTGCCTCCTTTGGAAGGAGTGGATTATGACTTTTGTTGCCTCTAGTGTTTGGAGTGAGTTTTCATTATATGTTCCTTCTAGAGTTGGAGTGATTGTTTATCTTGTTTGTATGCACTTTGGCACCCTTGGTGATTGGTTTTGTGTTGGTATGTTGTCAAGTAGAAGAGTGGCTTCTGTTAGGCGCCATAGCACAAAGAGGTAAACTAGATAACCTTCAAAGGTGGTTTAATCAAGTGATAACTAAAATAATATACTTAGAAGTTTGGGTAGTATTTCACACTAATCAAGATAATTTAGCCTCACTCATAGACACAAGTGCTAGTATAGGCTTGGGATGAGTGGAAAGGCCTGGAATGGCAAGGTCATCTATCTTGTCTTTACGAGAGGTATTTGATTCTGCATGAGTGAGTATGGGGGTCGGGATTCAGTTGAGGCCACCAGGATATCCCATAGTGGGGGTCGAAGCCTATGAAGATTCCTAGAGGATATCCCATGTCAAGCTATGTGATGACACTCTTTCTACGACAACAGTTGGTATTTGGTTTTATGTGTATGGTCTTCTTAACATACTTTATCTGTTTTATTTCTAGAAGCAATGTGACTTATGTCAGTGATGTTAGAGTTGTACTTGTGTTATTCTTATGGTTGTATGGTTCATGTGATTGGTTGTGTTAGTGTGAGTTAGCCTGTGTCTAGGCATTGATGGTCTTATATAGGATTCCTTGTTACTATCCCCTAGCACGGGGGGTGAGCCTTCGAGTATCACATGGTTGGGTGGAACGTGCACCTTCTTTTGTTGGATTTTCTTCTTGTTCGTGTGGACCAGGTTTCCAATTGGAGAGCTCATGAGATTTAGTCTCATTTCATGCTTTATTCTTTTGATTGATCTTGTATTCAATTACCTCATTTGTTATCAAGGTGAAAGATGTATTATGTAACCATGCTTATTAGATTTACCTCATTCAGGGAATGAGAGTTGTAATCTTATTATTAAATTATCGTTATTTAAAATCTTGTGGTATCTTTTATCCTTTGATGTAATTTATCATGTATGGAATGTATGTGTTGTTAATTCCTTAAGTAATTAAATGGTATGGTTTCAATTCATGTTTCTTGTTTGGGTTTTAAAGTAATCTCAGTCTCGTAACCTTAGAGGTTGTTGGAAATGGGTAGTGAACTTGCATGTTATTTGTACTTAAACAAAAAAAAATAGTACATTTGAGTAGTTAATTGCAACTTCCTCTAGGGTTGTGTGGCGGGGTGTTACGAGGGTAAATATGCCACTTGATAATGCATGTAAAGATCTAGAAGTTAGGGATTGATGTTTACATGCATGGAGTTCAATTTAGTTTAGTTCAGATCAATTTAGTTCAGTTCAGTTCAGTTTAGTATCAGTTTAGTTTAGTTTAGTTCAATTAAGTTTAGTTTAGTTTAGTTATAGTTCAGTTATCTTCAGTTGCATGTAGTTAGTTTCAGTTGATTTCTAGTTGACTTCAGTTGACTTGGAATGGATGAATAATGACTTGAGTTGCATGACAGATAATAGGTGATACATTTAGTTAAGTGGGGATGATCGATCGTGCATTGTGTTTGCATGAATTGATGGAGAGATATGTTTATGTTAACAAAGATTGACTTGGACCCACCTTAGGTGCCCAAGTTGGCATCTTGGAGTTAACACTTTTCCATGATAAGATATTTTATAAGGCTGAGTTAAGTGGGCCCATTCTTGGGCGCCAACTTTGAGGAGAAGCATACAAGATATCTTTGTAATCAACGTTGAGTTAACACTTCAGTTTTGGATGCCCAAATTGATGAAGGACTTGGTTTGACATTGTTTTTCATGGAAGAACTCTACTTGCAAATAATAGGCATAGGTTTTGTGAGATAAGCTTTGTGCTTTGTAATTGTAAACTCTTTGGAGTTTACATAGGCTCATTATTGTCTATATATTGCAGCAAGTTGAAGAGAGTTTATCAGTTTTATTGTAGGTTGTGAAGAAGAATTGTTGAAGGAAAAAGAAGCATCTCAAGCAAGGATTGATAAGGAATTATTGAAATCTTGTTCTAAGGTTAAAATAATATGAGCACTATTGATTCTAGTGGTGGAGTTTTTTCCCAAAGGGTTTCTCCATGGTATATGTTGCGTCACTTCTATCTTCTGGTCTTATTCTTCTACAATTTTTTTTCTACTTCTACAAATGGTAAAATGAATCTAAACAAATAATTATCTACAAAGAACACTTAATTAGATCTACAATATAATAGTTTTACAAGTTCTAAAGCTACATAATTACCTCCATTTTTCAACAACTAGGGTAACAATGACGTTGAACTAAATGATAAGGAGGAATGCCAAATCTCCCTTGATGCACTCCTAGATGACTAGGACCTTATATGTTAGTCAATTCTTGTGCTATATTTTTTGGGCTCTCTATTTCTTGGTATTTTGTTGTTTATTCGGGCTTGCATGCACCTTGTTGTTTCCTTAATCTACTTTTAATGTTCTAAACTTTCAAGATCAAGGCCCTTTCCTTGCTTTTATAATAAAAAAACATATATAAATATTACTCACCCACAAAACTTAAAATAACTATACCTACATCTAGAAAATATAAAAAAATCTATTAGTATTTTAGCAATTCATTCCAAGTCACAATTAATTAGATTAACATCATACTTTTGCCTAATAACATGAAATTTGATTAATAATAATATTTCTTCTTAATTTCAACTAATGTTTTGTACAAGTATGTAAAAAAGTTTCATACTTCCTATTAACTAAAAAAAGAGTGGATGTTGATTAATGGTTGCATAGGTTCCAAAGAATAGAAGATTAGAAAGTAAATGCTTTAAATGAAAATTCTTGAGTTGACTAGTTAACCATTAGAGCTCATTAGTCAATAGAATATTGATGAAGCTATGACCCATAGCCATTACCTATGTTAAATGCCATCAAGAAGAAACATTGTTGAGCACCTTTCTATGGTGAAAAGTAGCCAAAATTTTTTAAAGGTGAATAAAAAACAATTATAGGAGACTTTTTGTGTGCTTTGCAATAGAAAATAATGCTAGGAGAAGAAAATTGGATGATTGGTGATTGGTGACCATAAGAGACAAAAGCCAAATTGAGTAACCTTTTCACATACTAAAGACTCTAATTAAATTTTTAGAGAGAAAAATATTTTTTGTAGTTAGAAAAAATTGATAGTTTATGGATAGACTTAGCAAACATAATCACGTCCTCAATTACTTCTAAAAAGATGTTGAATCATTGAAAATTGATGTAAAAATAGAGATGTAAGCTTTATTTGTATGTGGGAAGATGATCTTTCAAATGTAGAACCCTTGTTTGTGTTGAAGTAACCTAGCCACATGGTTTCAAAAAAAGAATGTAATAATATCAAAAGCATACTGGTACCTAATTGTACCATTTAGTCCTAACTAAGTAACCAACCAACCATGTCATAAGATATACCCATCATGAAAACCAAGTTGTTTGTTACTTATTAATACAAACTTTTGAAAATTTTCATTTTGTGTCATGCTAATTCCTTGTCTTGTGATATTTTGTGTTTAAATTCCAAGAGCTAGTATAATGGCTCAAAACTATTAAGAAATATGTTTTACAATCTATAAAGATTGTGAAGAAGAATGTAATAATTTTAACATATAAAGATGGTCCAATCTCTATTATTCAATTTATGACAAAATAGCTTTGACAATCATTGCATTACAACATCAACAATATATGGTATATATCCAATTCTAACTTATTAGTTTTATCTAAAAAATCATCACAAAAATAACCTAAAGAGCAAGTAAAACAATATAAAAAAAATAAAACAAACAAATAAATGTAAAATTTATTTCATCATTCAAAATGTGTCTACATGTAGAAACAAATAGAAATCTAACACTAAGTATTACAAGAATATCATATATGAAATATCCAAGTCGATAAAACCACAAAACCAATGTCTTCATTTAATAGATAACAACATAATTGTTTTAGAATGAAATAAAACACAACCAAAAAAGTTTCATAATTACAATTCACAAAAAATATTGCAAGTGGCTTACTTCAAGATTTTGCACAAATTGTCTCATATTGAGAATGATAAAAAAAAAAAAGAATTTGCAAGAAAAATTTAGAAAAATGAGACAAATCAAAACCAATCTCTCTATAATTGTTGTTTCAATCTATTCACAGTAAATAAAAATTTGATC
Organism: Sequoia sempervirens; assembly: GCA_007258455.2. Taxonomy (NCBI): domain Eukaryota; kingdom Viridiplantae; phylum Streptophyta; class Pinopsida; order Cupressales; family Cupressaceae; genus Sequoia; species Sequoia sempervirens. The sequence continues at coordinate 6,709 of VDFB02179471.1, forward strand.
TAAAAATATTAGGTTTTTAGGAATACTATATTCTTGAACTTGAAAAAATATTTTTTAATCTTTTAAATGAAAATGTTGGTAGCAAGTTAAAATTACTTTTCAAGCATGGGGCATGGAATGTTTCTAACTATTTGAAAGTTGTTTTTCCCCACATGAGACAACTTAAATGATAACATCAATTCCAAGGAATGTTTCTAACTATCTAAAAGTTGTTTTTCCCCACAAGAGACAACTTAAATGATAACATCAATTCCATTTTGACCAACACAAAGACACGGTTTCAACTTCATCTTTCATCTTAATTGTCCTCCATTTTTTTTTGTCTATCTTTTAATAAATGTTAATGGGGATTAAGCATAAGTTCTTATTTTCTTGTTTACATGACACCTTAAGTTGACTATCTACTTAATTTTTAAATAGAAAATAAGAATTTAGTTTTGTCAAAATATATTCTTATCCCTATCATGTTTCAAAAAGGTATACGGAAATTGAACTTATAGGCTCAATGAGCATGCTAATAGTTTTTCAATTATAATAAAATTTGGTTAGAGAAATAATTTTACAATAATGAGATCATCAAATAAATGAGACATGATGAAAAAATACATACAATTTATTAAATGGATTATTTGGAAGATGAAAAAACATTGCAATAATTCTTATTGCAAAGCATTAGAAAATTAATTGGATAGTAAACTATGTAAGTTTAATGCTTAGTGCAAAAGAGTAGAAAACCTAGTTGTAATTTTACAAAATTGTTTCAAACTCACTATAGTAATTGCATTTAAAAAAAAAAAAACATTTTTGAGATGGTACCCCTCTTAATTATGTAGTAGAAACATATTTTTTTCATGTGTGCATAGTTTTGGAATGAGAATGCAAGTAATATTCATAGGTTTGACAATCCTCAAAGTCTGACACATCTATGAGGGTTAGTCTTAGATGGTCTATGATTCAAATGTTTATTGTTGCTCTATTTATAATTAGAATATATGTTTTATGGATTGTTAGTGACTAAGATATTTTTTGTGGGTTGTGTTGCTTGCCACAATGTGTGACAAAAACTATTGAAGATCTCATGTTCAACAAAGAGAGTTAGAATAGTTGGCTTGATTTAACTTTTGTAAATGATAGAAATCAATTCACCATGCATGACATTGACAATTCCAACTGCAACCCATAAAATTGTATTTAAGGGTAAGTGCAAGAAGTTACTCCACTTTTTGGTTAATTAGTGCAAGTGTTTTTTCCTGAAAAGTCATATTTTTTTCACAGTTGGACTAAAAATTTGAAGCACACATAGAATGTTAAAACAATCCAATACTATGAAATGCAAGATTTTGAATCTAGTTTTCAAATATGTAATTTATTCTAATACTCATATTCATATGATACAAATTAATTTTGTATAAGCTTGTATGAAAACCACTTTGTAAAAGTCATTTGTTTTGGACCATAATATACACATGTACAACAAGCATGATTTGATCTAAATAAAAGTATTTTTCTAATTCTTTTTGGAGAAAAATATGTAATATATCAAATATTGATAAGGATATTTTTAATAAATATTTTCAAATATATTTTCTAATTAATTTTTTATTGGTCCAACTTGTTATTTGTAAAAAAACCTATCATGTAAAAAATCATAATTTGAACTAAACTAATCATAAAATGATTTTTTCATTATGTGAAGAATTGTATCTAGATTGATGAAATATATATATTTTTTAGACTTAAAAATTTTAAAATTATTAAACTGGCATTTCAAGCTTATCAATTAATTTGCTCATAAATTAATTACTAAATAGAAAAAAAAAATCATAAAAATACATATTTGAAAATCTCATTTCTCCCAAATAAACACTTTGACAATCTTGAATCTTCAAACATGTAAATCTTTTCATTCTCTCTATTGCATAATGAAAACTAAATAATTGAATAAAGGGAAAATTTTATTTTCCCCCTTTTTAAAAAAAAAAAACTTAATTCTTAAATTAAAACTTAAAAAATAAAATAGTTTTTTTTATTGCACATTAAAATAAAATTATTAGTTTTGAATTTATATGAGAAATTATGTTTTCTAATTCACTAATAAGGTGAATATATTATAAATTAAATAATTAAACTTTTTTTATTAAAATAGATTAAATAACACAATAATAAATAAATAAAATAATATGATGCACACATAGTTATTTAATAGTATTTATTTATTTTTAAATTCAATTAATTATTTTTATATAGATTAATTATCATTTTTCTATGTGGGCAGTAAGGTGGGAGACTTGCCACGTTGGAGGTGGCAAGTCCTTCTTGGGGTAGAAGGTCTCATGGGGGTGGTGATGTGGACAGGTGTATTCAAGGCCATGTTGGCAATACGCATGGGCTATCCTGTTCTCCGATGGTAAGGACGATAATTATTATCGGCATTTATGTTTGTGTAAGGCAAGGCTTCGATGGGTATGAGTGGATGGTTAACTCACATCGGGGTGGCACGATTTCACCATCTTTTTTATTCACTCGCCTAATCGACAGTGGTATGCATGTCTCTGGTGACTTCAGGGTGACGGGTTGTACAACATAATAACATTTGGAGACAACATTTGGGTTATTTGTTCAGCCAGTAATGCAAAGATTTCATTCTACATTTCTTGTTGTAGGTGCTTTGCGAAGTGCAACCTGGGATGGAGGAAAGGTCAAAGTTATTTGTGGAAATGGCGATTGAGATGATGTCATGCTTTGGTTCAGACACTTCGATCTCCATGGATACAAAGGACCGCCAAAATGCTTTTAGACGGATCATAGAGCAGTGTCTGAAGAAAATTTTGCTTAACATTGATCCCCTAACTATGGTGGCCATGAAAATGATTTTAGGGAAAGGGCACCTTGAATAAAAGGAATTCTTTACAAAAAATGCACACATTGCTTCCCATTTTTTGGCCTCGGTCTTGGATAGCCGGAACTTGAAGGAAAATATGAAGGAACTGATGGGGAAGCTATTTAAGAAGAGCCTATTGGGTGGTCTAGACGATGCCTTAAAGGAAACCTTTCTCAGTAGAGGCATCCCTCGACCCCGAGATATGGATTCGATTCGAGCTCAATGTGAAGATGTGAAGCTCTACCCGTTCCTGTTGGACCTAAAGGGGATGACGTTGGTGAAGCATCAAATGGTGGTGGTGGTGGCAGTTGGCTTCTTGCATAAAGTGTTTCGGCTAGTTGAGGTAAAGGAATTTGGATGGGTCATGGAATTCAACCAATTTTCCAGGGCAAATGGCTTCAAGTAAGGGTTGATGGTCAAGTTTTTTGTTTTTGTATGTAAGTTAGTAGGGTCTGGTCTGGTTATTGTTATGTTTGGTGTGTATTTGGTTAGGTCTTTTGGTGTCTATGAACAATGGCTAGAGCCACTTATGTTAAAGAAAATGTCGGGCGTATCGTAAGCTGGTTGTATTTTTTTGGCTACTGTATGGGTGTTTGGCAATGGTGGTCTTGTTTTAGGCTGGGTGGGGATTGAGAAGACCCTAATTTTGTCTCTAAAATTTCATGTTGAGTAGACAATTGTAATCCTTTCATTTTGGAAATATAAATTACCTCTCTTAAGAAGAAAAAAATTATGATTTTTCTATACACTTCAACAAAGATGAAATGTTTCATTTTCAAAACTTTGTTTATCTTTCTCACTTATTGCAAAACACATATTTCCAAAAAAAAAAATCTTAACAACATTTGCTAGTT
>VDFB02179472.1:0-24952 GCA_007258455.2 Sequoia sempervirens
TTGACTGAAAACAGCCTCCCAAACGCAATGGTGGACTTAAATTTGGTGTAGGATGCTCCAAAATGCTGCTGCAACATAGATCTGAAAATACTTCTTCAAATGCACCAAGATCTCTCCAAAATGGCAATCCAAAGACACTCCAATGGCTCTGATACCATGTAAGAATTGGCTATGAAGGTAGCCACCCAAGATCTAGAGGCCTAATAGAAAGCACAAAAGAGAGAGATAGAATATGACAAGAATAAACTGTATTCAATGTCAATAATATGAGATGATAGAATGGTACAATAGTACATAGGAGACCCCTTGGTTATATAGCCAAGGTGAGAACATAGAAGGGCATAATATTATGACAAGTGTCAAATCTTATGACATGAGACACAACAATGAAAAGTTATCACTCCACCTAAAGTGGGAAAGAGATAATGTGATAATCACCACAAAAGGTGGATCACCCACAAAAGGTGGAGAGATATCACATGATGTGTCCACAAAAGGTGGAAGTGATGTGGTAATGACATGTCAAGTCCACCAAAAGTGGAAAATATCCAACAACCTCCTATGTGGTCCCTAAGTAAACTTTACTAAGGTGTAATCATGACCTAGGAAAAGGTACAAGACATTTAATTACACCAACAAATTCTAATCCTTGCCTTAATCTTAATTGATCACTAACCCTAACCCTAGATGTAATTGAACAATAACCCTAGTTGTAACCTTGATCTAACCAAAATCATCCTAACCCTAGTTCCAATCTTTATTCTTTAACAATAATTTTTTTAGAAAAGCCTTAAATTTATAACTTTTTTACACATATACTAATTTTTAATAAAATAGAATATGAATGGTTTTTCTTTTTTGAAATATTTTCAATTTTTTTAAAAATATTGAATATTTTTTATGTTTAAAATATATTAATTTAGAAACATATTTTTATGTGTAATAGTAAATTTAAAGGTATATTTTTTGGAATTTGTAAGTTGCTTATTTGTAGCTTATATGTAAGTTGCTTATTTGTAGCTTATATGTAAGTTTTCTCATCATACTTTTGAGCCTATGTCATGCTTGTTCACTCAAGAAAAATAATGCAATTTGTGAATCCAAACATGTAATTTAATGTTGCAAAAGTAAGGTTTATTGTTGTCTAAGCTTCTCAAATATCCTCCCTTATTTCAAGTAACATTTATTACTAATCAAATCACTCTAGTAGAAAAAAAAAAGATGTATTTAAACGTTATAATAAAAAAATGTCTTGTACATTATTGATTTAAAATTATCCTCTAATGTTGTTATGTATAAATCTTTCCCTTAAATAGAGTTTTTTTTGGCCAATGATAATATTAAAGTTAGTGAACAAATCGATTTCAATTTAGTCTCTAAAATGTCTCACAAGATGGGTCAAATGTAAATCTAATATTGATTATATAGCTCTATTTTTCTTGCATTTTTTGAAATTGTTGATCAGATTCCCTCACTCAATGATTAGAGAGACACTTTGTTCTTAAATAGTGAAAAAATCAACTTTTAGAAGTTAAAAGAGTAGGCTACAATGAAATTGTTGATTTGCAAATTCCTTAAATAAAGTTGGAATCAATTGTGACTTGGGAAAAAAACAACTGTTATCATTTTACATTGATTATTTTAAGATGAATTCTAAAGTGGGAAAAATTTTAATTTCAATATTTTACAGGTCATATTTTCTTTATATATATAAAAATAAAGACATAAAAATTCTACATTTGTATTTATTTTCCTCTTGCTTAGATTTTTGTTACTAGATATCATATTCTTTGATAAAACTGTTCTCCTTACATGCACAATTTTTTTCCCGGATTCTTGAATGCACAGTAGGTCATGGCCAAGTGGAAAATCTCTAACAGCAAAACCCATAAAATGTGACTTCTATGCCAAAATGTGATCTTAAGCCAGATAATGTATTTGCTATTCCCCATGCCCTAAAAGTTCAAAAGTGAGTTTTAAAACCTTATTTTATGGAAAAAATTTCATCATATTCAAATCTTAAACAAAGACAACAAATGTAATGCAATGCATGTACTAGAAGCAAGTCATAATATCCAATAGCAAGAACATGCTTTAATGGTAGATTGCTTTTCGATGCATTTTATGCTAATAGTGTTCAATATATAACATGAGGGTGATCAAATGACTAGTCCAACCAGTCATGGTCTAGTGCAACAAAAGAGCAACTATTATAATTTCAAACCCTAACGATTATCCTACCCATATTGGAGGACCATGTCTAGATGATGATTGGCCCACAAACCTGATATATTTGGTAGAATAAAAATCTCTAGAATATGAATACTAAATTATAAATTTTAATTAATGAACTAAGTATTTGAATTAATTAATGGAACTTTTGATTTTTTTTAATTAACTTAAACATTAATCAATTATTAAGGAAATACTTGACCTTTCTCTCTTAACAATATAATTAACTTTAACAATGATCAAATATTAAGAAAATACAAACTCTCTCCTGAAATTATGATTAACTTTAACATTAATCTAATCTTAGGAAAATACAAACTTTCTCCCTCAATAATATAATTAACTTTAACATCAATCCAATATTAAGGAAACAAAAAATTTCTCCCTTGGAAACAAAATTAATTTTAACATAAATACTAACCACTATAAAAAAAACATAATTTCCTAATTAATTAATTGGAAGTAACTAATTTCATAATTGTTATTTTTCATCTCACCAATGAATCTTAATTTAAAAGATGTTTTAAGGAATAGGAAATGCTATATTTAACCCTAACCCTAACTCACACCCTAACTCTAATTATATCCTTAACTCTAACTGTAACCCTAACTCTTGCCCTAACAATAAATTCTAAACCATTATCCTAATCCTAGGCCTATCTCTAACCCTAACTACATGGTCGTAACACTATCCATAATTATAAACCCTATTTTAATCATGAACTTTTAAATAAATAATATATTTAATAAATGTTATATTACTAATTATTATATATTAAATAAATTTTATAAATAAGATAAATATAATATATATTAAAAATAATTAAAAGTTAGATATTACATGTTGGCAATTTTTCTTCTCTTATTATTATTATTATTAATAATATAAAATTGTTATATATTAAAATGATTATTTATTACAAGTTCTTCATTTTTAATTATATATATATATATATTAAAAAATAAAATATATTATATTAAATTATTAGGTTTAATTCGTAGTAGACACAAGTGCAACTAAATATCTTCATTCAAATTAATAATGGTTAAATATTAATGAACCAATGATTATTTAGTAAAAAATTGATTCGTAAATGATCATGCTTTCTAGCAAGATCAAACTTGTCAAAATTCTAAGGAAACCTATACCATATCAGCTTGTTAGATTTAAAAAACCAACTGATTAAAATTTGATTCTATACTGCTCCAAAAATTTCATGCTTTCAAGCATTTCCTATAGACGAGCCTTCCACCCTTTCCCCTTTGTGCATGCTCTGATATGTCGGTGGAGTTGAATGAGAATTTGTTGTGATGTTCATATCAGACACTTGTGGAATTGGCCTGACCTGATGTGCATTCATATTGCTTTGTTTAGCTTGAGACTCTGCAGATTCCACCACCTCTTTTTGTTTTGCCACTTGTTTGTTGGAGCTATCTTCATGATGACAATGATGTGTTAGTAGAAATGAGAATGCATGATATTTATCTTTGAAGATCCTCACCATATCATCCCCTACTTCAAAATGATGGTGAGCTAATGCTCTGTACAGATAACTTGATGAATTATTCTCCAATCATATTTTCATTGAAATGTATATATTTCGGTAACAAACCTTGTGGTGCAAGTAGTGCCTGGGAAAAATCTCGCCCACATATGCTTCCCCTTTCCATAAATTATACTTTTGTATGCTCTTAAGTAAAGCATTATCCTGCAAGAACACTTCCTTGATGACAGTATTTGCAAGTTTAACCATATCCTAATAGTTTGGATTTAGGTCCAACATATTTGAAACAAAGATTGACACCAATTCTAAAGGTAATATTAATCTTTGAGCTGAAGGAAGCAAGATGTCATCTCCTATCAAAGTTTTCAAACACTTATACACAGGTAAATAATCAGTCTTGAAAATATGTGAAAGACGATCTCTTTCCAATGCTTTGGAGAATGGCACCTCCCACTCTTGTATGGGAAAAGGAGCTCTGGTATTTTGTGGCATAAACTCCATGGTGCAATATGTAGATAGAAATGAGGCTGAAGGTGAGTGAGTGCAACAGAAGTTTGAGAAAAGCACAATGGCCCCTACACAATATGCTACCCAAAAAACTGAATGGGATAACAATATTATTCTGAGAATTCCCTTAAAAAAAAATCTTTAGGTAGCAAGAAAATCTCCATAGACTGAAATTTTACTCAATAATGCCTTAACAAAATGTGGAAGTATTACACACTGAATCACTTCATGTTCTAATAACTAGTATTTTCTCAAAATGCATTACTAGAAACAAACAGAATGAACGACACATTGTGAAAAACAAACATCTTGAGCAGTGAAAAAAGAAAAAAATATCCTTTTCCTTCTAGCATAAAGCATACCTGACAAAGAAGCCACCAGGATGCAAACCCAATGCTTTGTTCCAGTTGACCTTGACCACCCGCGAATAGAATCCAACCATTACACCTTTCTGAGCATGATACTAAATTATTCTAAGTGTGTCATGTTTTACTTCTTCCTTTGCATAATGCAAAATGTCTACACAGCCATGCACTTTAATAGAAGTGGAACTCAAAGTTTTTCCAAAAAAATAGAAGCAAATTAGAATCTGCCACATGCGAGAGCATCCTTTCCCACAGTTGAACCAACTCAAATTCATGATATTTCAGCCATGAACGCATCCAATTTTTTAAGACCTACAAAAAGTCAACACTTGTTAAGTAAAATACATACCTCTACTATGGTCGATGAGATGCTTCTTAAAAGTTATTTTGATAAATTCATGCCACATCACATATAATCATGTAAAAGATTATATCTTCCTTGCTTCGAAAAATTAAAACACATGCCATTCCATACTTTCGTTCTGCAAATTGCACTTGCATTGTATTGATTAAGCTTGATTTAGATAGAGGATCAAGAATTTGCACACATTGATGCACTGCAGGGGATAAATGACTTGACCAAAAAACAATGATCTAGTTGTTCTTGTACAACGACAATGATGACCTTTTCTAGGAAAACATGTGCATAAAATGCATACTGACAACTTAGCACTTTAGAAATATCCCCATATGTTACTATCTTTAGCATAACTCTCAAACACTTTCCTCTTTTAGATCCTCAATAAGTAAGTACCTTTGTGATTAAAAACTATCTTATACCAATATCTTCTTGATATATAGAAATTTTTTTATCATACATATATATTGTTACCTCTGCACCCCTTGCTAGTAATCATTTCCTTTTCAATGTCAATTTTTAAATCTCCCACTAGATCTTGCATATTTCTTCCATAAATTTGCTCATTTTGAATTTGTACACACCCAACATCTGCAAATTTATCTTCCATTAGGTTACCCTCCCCATATGTATGTTTTATCTGCACAAACCTAAACTTAGCCAACAAGGACCATACCTATTGCAACACATATATAATTTTCCAACAAAAGATTTTTTTCCTTACAAGCATTAACAATAATTAACGAATCACCTTCAATTTCCAAATCATTTATTTTCAAAACAAATGCTAACTGCAAGCTATGAAGTAAAGCTTGTGCTTCTACAACATTATTTTTTTCCTTTCGGGAGTTTAACTGACTTTGCTGAGATGAGGAATCCTTTGTGATTTCTTATAACAATCTCTGCCCTTGACAAACCTGGATTCCCACGTGAAGCGCCATCAAAATTTAACTTGAACTACCCTTCTATAGGTGGAATCCAATGAATTTTGCTTCTATCTAATTCACAACTTGAATTCTGGTGTAAACTTCCCTTGAATGGAAGAACAATCTTATTCCACTTTTGCATCAACTTTGAGCCCCAATCTGTGAACAATGATCCCACATGCTTAGTCTTAAGGACATACGCATTTGATATCTCTATTATTGAAGACTCCGATTTCTCCAATACTTGGTCAACTTTCATTCTTTCATTTCTAACAAAATTTCAGTTCTTTTCCCACCAAATGGTCCATAAAACTACAAAAGGAATCACTCTCCATATGCAAGCAAACAATGCAGATTTGTGCAACACTAGCCAGCTTGAGAATAAATCCCACAAGTTTTTTGGTAGTGGAGCATACCAACTTAATTTGTCTTTAATAAAATACCAACAATGAGATGCAAAAGGATAATGAATAAAAATATGATTTACCTCTTCCATCTCATCTTCACAGAGGATACATTTAAATTAAGCTGCAATCCCAAGTTTCAAAAGCCAGTCACTTGTCAAAACTCATCTTTTAATGGCCAGCCATGAAAAACAACCAGCCTTTTGAAGTATTGAGGAATCCCAACAAAAGGATAGAGCTCTTTGTGGCTTAATACATTTCCCTTGATTCATTATTTCCGTATATCCTATTTTAACTGTATAATCTCTAGATTTTTACAGTGCCCATAACAGCTTATCCTCCTTTCCTAAGAAATATACAATCCTCTCACCTATAATGCTTGTAAACTACTCTTTATGACCATTTGGACAAAAAATACCAAATACATCTTTCCACTTTACCCTACCAGTACACTCATCTATACTGTCAAAATAATCACTTACTTTGTCACCCCAACTTGACATGAGTAGAATTTTAATAACTTGCAGATTATTATTTGAGTTTAAAGGTGCATGACCTCCCCACGAATCTTCCCAAAATTTTGCTTTTAGACCATCATGGATTTCCCAAGTAAGATATGGTATGATTACCTTTTTGCAAGACACCAAGAAATTCCACATTGTTGAACCTTGTGGCGGGTTTGAAACTGTAAAAATTTTGTGTGGATCCATATTATCTAAGTATTTGGTTTGCATAACTCTACACCATTTTTCTTGTGATTTAGCATACATGTACCACACTAACTTTTTCCCCAATGACTGATTTTGTGCTGACAAGTTGTGTATACCTTCCCCCCCTTTGGATTTCTCTACACACATTTTTTCTAATGAGATAAGAGAGATCTTCTTTTTGTTATCAATGTTTCCTTTCCATAAAAAATCCCTGATTACCTTTTCAATTAACAAAATCACAGATTTTGGTGCTTTTAACACTGCCATATAATAATTTTGGATGGCATAAATGATTGATTTTATCAATAAAATTTTCCCTGATAGTGACAACCATCTACCCTTCGAAGCTGTTATTCTCTCCTGAATATTCTAGATGATGCTAACCCAATAAGAAATTTTATTTTCCCCTGAAAAGAATGGAATCCCAAGATACTTACAAGGTAAATCAATTGTTTGGAACCCAAGAACATTAACAATTTTCTTTTGTAAACCTAATTTAATATGAAAAGTATAAATCTTTGATTTCTCCGCATTTATTTGTTGACCTAAAGCATGTGAATATTTATCTAATACATATTTAATATGCTTAGCCTATGGAATCTGAGTTGTTCCAAATAATAATGTGTCATTTGCAAATAGAGAATGAGTTACGGACAAATCAGTACAAGGTATTGCAATTCCTTTCCACAACCCCTAAGAATGAGATTATTTAACTATCCTACTAAGAGCCTCAGGTAATATGATGAATAAAAAGGGTGATAATGGATCCCCTTGCCTCACACCTTGAGTGGAACTAAAGAAACCTGATGATGTACCATTAACTAATACTGACAACTTAGCTCCCTTTAAACAAGAAAGGACCCATTTACACCATCTATTAGTAAATCCAAATTTCCTTAATACACGCATCAAAAAATCCCAATCCACTTTATCATAAGCTTTCATCATGTCTAGCTTAGTGATAAAGGAATGAATTTTGTGCAAGGAAATTGAGTGCAAAATTTCATGTGCCACCAAAGCACCCTCCATTGTCTCCCTGCCTAGAACAAAACCTTGCTCTTCTGAGATTAATTTTGGAATGATGGGTAGCAAGCAAAGGTATATTGCTTTGGTGAAAATCTTATAAACCGTGTTGCAAAGGGAGATAGGCAAAAATTCTGAGAAAGACTTAGGATCCTTAACCTTCGGAATTAATGCAATGTGTGTTACATTAAATTGTTTAAGCATGGATGAAGATGTTCTAGACTCCTCTAATGCCTTGAGAAGATCATTTCCTATGAAATCCCAACATTTTTGGAAAAATAATGTTATAAATCCATCAAGACTTGGAGCTTTATCGGCCTTGAGTGAAAAGACAACAACTCTCACTTCATCTAAAGTGAACGACTTATTGAGTTGTACATTATCTTGGTCAGTGACAAGAGTAGGAATTGCTTGTAACATATCCTCTCTATCAACCCCAATCTGATTTGATTGTTGTATTGGTGCAGATAGCAGATTTGAAAAGAATTTGTAAACAGTGATTTTGGTTTGACCCCTCACAATGCTTTGCTCCTCCTAGGGTTTTTCACCTAAAAGGAGAAATGGGATTGGATGGGTGACCAAAATGCAAAGGTTTACACTCAAGACTAAATTTGTTAGTGAGATGTATTATTCCTAATGAAGATGTCCTAATGCTCTGATCTCAAATTGAAGTAATCTAATGATGCAAAACTATGAAAATGTAAAGTGCTAGGAAACACAATGTGATATGCAGAAATTCCTAAGAATGTAACTAAATGGTGAAATAACATAACATAATGGAAGAGATGCACCTGGAATTAGAAGTTTGGTGTTGGAAGATTCTAGAATCCTGAAAAATTAACTGAAATGTTGACCGGGACACTCATTTCAGTTTGGGTGACTTAGCCCAGTTTCAGGAAACTTTGTCGGAACAGGAATCTACCAAATGGGTATCCAGAAATGTCAAAATTAGTTTTCAAGCCTGAAAGCAGGACTAATTTTCCCCTGGTGACAACTTACTCTACTTGTAGATTTTGGGAAATTCAGGATAGAATCTTGTAGTCTCAGGTCTGCACTTCCTTTTCTGACAGGTGTTTGTACTTGATTCTACAGAAAATGGGGTAGAAAATCTCTCCAAGCTTGAAATGAGGTGATGTTGACTTGATTGACTTTGTGCACTTTTTGATCACTTTTCAACACCTAATGCTTGACAAATCTTCATACAAAAGTCACATGCAAAAGGGAAAAAATGGTTGAGGGTTAGAGAATAGGGGTTTGCCTTGGTCAAACCCCACTTTGGTAATCAAACCCTAAACAATGAAATGAGATGAAAAGAGAGTGATAAATAGATAACATGCAAATGCAAATATCATAAACTTACCTCACCATTGATGCTCAAATCTGAAGATGTGCAATGAAGAACTCTAATAGCTTGACTTGATAATGCTTGATTTGCTTGAATACTTAACGAGTGTAAGAGATTATGTGTGATTTGGAGATAGATGATTTTAGGAGATGTAAAATGATGTAAAAACCCTTATTTATACTTGAATTTACTAAAATTTCCTAAAAGTAACACATCACAAACCGACCTCAAGGGTTAGAGGACAAAATCCCACTAGAAATTTAAAATTATTTTGAGTTTTGTGCCAAAAATGACTAAGTCGAACCTATTGGTGACTTAGTCCCACTTAAGCAAATTAAGTGGGTGTTAGGAATTTCGAGGCATTAAATGTTGTCCAATAGGAATATCCTTAACAAAACAATTGAAAATGGCCAGAAAGTGTATTAAGGGGTCATTTAGACATGAGAAAGAGTCGAATTAGTGAAATTAAGCTCAGAAAAGCGTGAAATCTTGTTACAAGACTTTACAACACTTCAAAATAGGACTTAATAAGTGATAAAAAAGGTGATTTTTAGGTGAATTGTAATGAATAGAGTCTAGAAAAGTGTAGAAATATTTTACAACACTTCACAACACCTTCACAAGACACCGTAAATTGAATGTTTAAGCCCTAATGTGAATGTTTTGACCATATTACAACATTATACCTAGGTAAAATCAAGCCAAATCCCATTAGAAAGACTCAAGTGAGCATAAAAATTTCAACTATACATTTTTTGGTGACACAAAATTTAACCCCTTCATTTTGAATGTAAACTTCATTATTTAACCATTTACCTGATGAACTTTCTTGAATGGGAAACACTACATTCTTAGCTTTCTTAACCTACACTGACATATGAAAGAATTTAGTATTCTTATCACCTTCTTTAAGCCACAATTCACGCGATTTTTGTCTCCAATACAACTCCTCACGCACTACTAACTCTTCCCATTTTGCTTGTAAAATTTTCTGATGCTCAAAAGACTGAGGAGTTAGCCCCTGACTTATAATCTACTCATTCACCACTGTCAACTATTTAGAAACTAAATCCTTTTGATGGAATATATTCTTGAACACATATATTCCATTATTTTATTTTGCCTTTCAAAAATTGCATTCTCTTACAAAATCTATACATGATAGATCCTAACTCATACGATGCCTACATCCACCAAGTTTTTAATAATGGCAGAAATTCATTATGCCTGAACCACATCAAGACTCAAATTTAAAAGAAGCAGTACACTTGTGCAATGAATTTTGGGCTTCAATATTAATGGAAGTAGGGAAATGATCAGATCCCGACCACGACAATATTTCAGACATTTGAACATAATTACCTACTACCCAATTTGAGGACATTAAAAATCTGTCTAATCGTAAAACAATTTACAAAAAGTCTCATCTCTTATTTGTCCATGTATACATACATTTTTCAGGTTGCACGTCCACAAGTGCATTACCATGAACAAACCTATTAAAATCTTCCAGTGTCTTATGAGGTGGTTATAAATTCCTCCTGTCTTTTCATGAGGGGACAATATTGCATTAAAGTCTCCTGCAAGTATAACTTTTTCTACCCCTAATTGTTCAAAAATTAATTCAAGCTATTTCCAAAGCTTTTGCTTACGTATTGTTGAATTTGGTGCATACACATTAACCAATAAAAAGGTTAAATCAAAATGAGGAACATGCACCAGTTGCCAATGTGGGGTATTAGTAATGGGTTTCATTTGAATAGATTTAGTATTCCACAAAATTAACAATCCCCCATATGCTCCTTGAGCAATAGAATGATAAGACTTCCAATTATACCACTTGAAAATTATGCTTTCATAACTCTCTTTAGACAACTTAGTCTCTTGTAATAGAACAATATCAACCCATGATGAATTAATTTGCTACTTGACCTAGGCTCATTTGTTAGGGGCATTAATGCCCCTAACATTCCAAGAGATTATTTTCATATCAATCAAGGAGAGCATCCTGCTCCCCTCAATCTTTTCTTTATGCTACCATCCACGGTTAGTTGTACTCTTGAAGATATTTCCTCCTGCAATTTAACTTCATTTGACTTCCTACCTCTCTTACCAGGTGATTTAATTATAGGAGTTTCAAGAGGAGTTTGATTGAAAAATAAATGTTTTGAAAAATCAAAGTCAGCACCATACAGTCCACTATTCTCCAAACCTTCTAAATCATCACTCCTTAATGACTGCTCAATTGTACCTTGTATGTCATCTGCAATAATTGTTGAAGAAACTGACAAAATCTTATCACATTTTTCTGAGAAACATTCCCCTTCTTCATTGACCACTTTCTAAACAATTTCATCAAAAAGGTTGGATCCTACCATCTTTGCAATACGGTCTGCCTAAATCTCCAAATTGTCATGCTCATCCATAGTATGTAAGTCTTGCAAGCCCAAATCAGCCATAACATCTTCGTTATGAGAAGAGTGGAACTCGTGACTCTAAAATTTCTCTGTGAATAACAAAATTAGGTAACAAAGAATTATCCCACATAAATTTTGAGACTATACCATCTAGTTGTTGCTCATTTCCTATAGAAAGGCTTGGTATGTACAAGCACAAGGATCTTTCCCAAGGTAAAAAATCTAAGTTTGTTTTCCATCCCTTAGGTAAATTCACAAAAAAAATTAAACCCGTGTGATTTTGAAAAGGTCTAGTATCCTTAAAAGATTTAATAACAACATCTAAATTTTGTCCCAACATGATAGGAGGCAATTCTGAAAAACAAGCTCCCTTCACTAGAGATTTGTCCTTCACATTGAGGACCCTAGACAAAGAAAAAGATGAATTCACTATCATGACATTTTGTATAGGATTCTTATTTTGTGGTTGGTGTTGAACAAAATTTAAGACAGCTAAATTAGAAGCACTTTGTTTCACAACTGATTCCAACTCATTTGTGTATTCTTCTATATGGCTACCAAATAGAGGTGAATCCCCTAAATCCTCAGTACTTTGTACACACTGCTGGGAAGAATGACCCAATATATGGAAAGAAGTGCAAGCATTATTTGGGTTCTCAATTAGAATTGCATTCTTCCAAAATCCATACTTTGATTAAATTCTAACTGATGAGGGAAATGACTTTAATGTATTTAAACAAACACAAACGCTAATCAGCTTGTCTGGATTTCTGAAAAAATTCATGTTGTGACATACAAAAACTCCCAAATTATTAGCAATAGTTTCCACAATAGGTGGTTCCCTATATTCAAGTGGGAGTGTGGGCAGTTGGATCCAAAAAGGAACAAATTGCATGACAGTAGAAAAAGGATCAAAATTTGGAGTCCATGCCTAAGTAAATAACCTAGAACCCTCAAAAAACCATGATTTAACTTTTAGAATTAAATCCCTTTGCAACTTGGTGGAAAAAACACAATGAAGAAGCCATTACCCTGATCTATGTAAAAAATTTGATTAGCCTCATCCCATTCAAAAAAAAGTAGATCCTTTAAAATTTCAACAGTAGGTAAGAAATTCCAAAACTTACATATTAATGCATGATCTTTGAGATCCTGTATAATTTGCGCATCTAATATTTCATCAGGTAGAGAAATTTAAACTAAACCCTCATACCCAAATTCATTAATAGTCTTTTGAAGAGGGAACTCTTTATGAACCCATTTCTTGCCTACTTTTTTGTTTTCTACTTTTTGTTGCACATTTTCCGTGTTTGGAACAATATTTGAAAGAGAGACAATAGGCAAGCAATTAGCAGGATCAGCTAGTAAGAGGGACTTTGCCTTATTACGATGTGCATTCCTCATTTGCAAATGAGGAACCTGATAGCAATCCTCATGCTTCTGAGCTATGCTATTCGGATACGAAGCAGGCGTATTCACCATGGAAACAAAAATTTTAGAATTTGGAATGAAGGGAGCTCCAGATCAGATAGGGATATTATTAGGGAAGGATGTTGGAGTCTGTCGTGCAGAGACAACATCTGCCCAAGATCGAGAAACTTCATCCTAACCAGAATCTGACCCACAAATATCAAAATGGATTTGCTTTCCCCAATTAAGCATTCTCCTAGGGCAGGTATTCCCAAAAGGGTGCTTGGAGCCATGACGTAAATCATTAATACGACCATAATTTAACTTTGTGATCCCCTTGATTGAGCAAGAATCCCTGTTTTTGGCCTGGAAAAAGATTTATCCACTACTGAAGGCAATGATCTATGTGATGCTGCAACAAAAGACTATGAAAAGGCACCCCGGCCAAGCCAATCTAAACCAAGAAGCGCCGAAGCGCCGAAGACAACCCAAAATGGTAAGAATTTTTTGAAAACTTCCCGTTATTGCCAAAAGCTCTACCCCAATTTTTGGGATCCATTTTCCCCTTGAATTGTTAATCTAATTTTAGTTATTTTAATTTAATTCTTATTTGCATTTATTTATGTTTTGAAGTTAATAAAGTTTGGAAAATAAAAAAGTAGCAATGTCAAATAGTTTAAGATTTAATTTAAATGTTTAGTTTAATTGTGTAAAATCAAATCCTAGAAGATTATATTTCTATGTAATTTATGGATGTGCTTTAATTTAAATTATATTTTATTATTTTAATAGTGTGAATCCAAATCTCTATAAAATATTAATTGATTTTTGTGATATTTTCTTTAATAAAAAAATAACAATTGCATACATAAAAAAAAATCATTCTTAATAAAATGTAAAAATAAAGTTTAAATTATTAATAACTAATTAACTATAAAAAGCAAAACCATAGTATTGTACTAATAATCTTGAAAAGATTAATGTTACTAATCCAATATTTAAAAATCTCAATAAATTTAAGATTTCTAATTATGAAAAGAAATATTTGATAAAAAATAACAATTGCATACATAAAAAAATCATTCTTAATTGATTTTTGTGATATTTTCTTTAATAAAAAATCATTCTTAATTGATTTCTAATTAAAAATCATTCTTAATTGATTTTGTGAGATTTTCTTTAATAAAAAAATAACAATTGCATACATAAAAAAATCATTCTTAATAAAATGTAAAAATAAAGTTTAAATTATTAATAACTAATTAACTATAAAAAGCAAAACCATAGTATTGTACTAATAATCTTGAAAAGATTAATGTTACTAATCTAATATTTAAAAATCTCAATAAATTTAAGATTTCTAATTATGAAAAGAAATATTTGAAATCATGGTAAATCTTGGCAAGTTTAAGATTTTTAATTATCCAAAGGAATATTTGAAATCTTAGTAAATCTTGGTAAATTTAAGATTTTTAATTATGAAAAGAAATATTTGAAATCTTGATAAATTTAAGATTTCTAGTTATGAGAAGAAATATTTGAACTCGTGACCTAAATCTTGGTAAGTTTAAGATTTATAATTATGGAAATAAATATTTGAAATCTTGGCAAATCTTGGTAAATTTAAGATTGCTAATTATGAAAAGAAATATTTGAAAACTTGGTAAATTTAAGATTTTTAGTTATAAAAACAAATGTTTGAAATTGTGGTAAATCTTGGTAAGTTTTAGATTTTTAATTATGAAAAGGAATATTTAAAATCTTGGCAAATCTTGGTAAATTTAAGATTTCTAATTATGAAAAGAAATATTTAAAATTTTGATAAATTTTGATAAATTTAAGATTTCTAGTTATGAGAAGAAATATTTGAAATTATGATAAATCTTGGTAAGTTTAAGATTTCTAATTATGGAAATAAATATTTGAAATCTTGGAAAATCTTGGTAAATTTAAGATTGCTAATATGAAAAGAAATATTTGAATACTTGGTAAATTTAAGGTTTTTAGTTATCAAAACAAATGTTTGAAATCATGGTAAATTTTGGTAAGTTTCCGATTTCTAATTATGAAAAGAAATATTTGAAATCTTTGCAAATCTTGGTAAGTTTAAAATTTCTAATTATGAAAGAAATATTTGAAACCTTGGTAAATTATGGTTTAAATATTTGAATGATTTTCAAAACCATACAAAATTCTCTATAAATGTCTATTTAATTTAATCCCAAAATTGATTATGAGAGAACTTTGTCACATTCAAAATAAGAAAATAACTATTCAAATTTACTAATATTTGTATATCATTCCTGATTTCTTATTCATACCTCCATGCAAAGCCTAGATCTTAACTAGTGATTAAATGTTTTTCTTGCAGCCAATCAAAATTCATTATTTTCTTTTTCATACATTATATTTTAATTTTCTTAAAGTTAAATGCATGATTTTTAACTTTTCAAATTCCGAAAATTATTTTTCCTCAACTTTTTTATTGAAGTTTTTGGCTACAAAACCATAACAAAAAAATATTTGACTAATTTTTCAAAAAAAAAATTAAACTTTTTTATTTTTTAACATTTTAAATCTCTAAAATTATTCTTTTCCTCTATCTCATTGGCTTTCAATTTTTTCCTCAATCTCATTGGTATAAATTTTAAGGAATCCTCAACATAAACTTTTTAATCACAATTTTTCAAGGAATTTTAACTTTTTCCACCAAAAGTTAAACTATTATCCAATGGATTTATTGGAAATATTTATACAATTAAAATTTTTTGAACTCTTCAAAGTGTTTTTTTCCTCATTCGACACATTAATTATTTTTATTCATCCTAAACATTTATTTACTTGTTATATCTTAAAATATAATTAAAAAATTATTATATAGTATATAAAAATAATCTAATAACAAATTAAAAATATATACTATATAATATACATTATATAATTTAATATATTTGTAGTATATTATATTATGAAATTATTTTAATATATTATATATTATATTAATATATTAAACTATCATCTAATAATTTAACTTTAATATTATATTATAATATATAACATCTAACATATAATTTAATATATTAGATCATAATTTTATAATATTATATGATAATTTTTAATATTGTGATATATTGTTTTTTAATAGTTTAATATATTAGATTATTAGATTATTTTTAATATATATTGGATTATATATTATATCAAATAAACATTTAATATATTAAATTAATTTTTTGATGAAAGACACTTTATTCATATTTTTTACTTATATTTACAATAAATTTATTTATTTTTCCATGTAACTTTATAAAATTCACAAACTAGATGTAAATATTATAAAATATTTAAATAATGTAAAGGATGATACATCACTTGAAAATAATATATATTTTAAAATACTTGGAGTAAGTTTATTATTAGTTTGAGGGGGTAGTTCTTAACTAGTGATTAAAGTTATCTTTTCAAACCAATCAAAAACATTAATTTTTTTTCCAAAAAGTTTAGTTTTCAAGTTTGCAAAATTTAAATAATTTAAACTGATCATTTTTTATAGATAATAAAATAAAAAAACAATATTTTCCATTCACACTAAACACTGTTTTCTATTACTAAACAAGTGACATTTGGCCACCAAAATCTCCAACTAATGGAGATAAAGCCGGTTTAGTTGGTGAAAATTGAATGATCAGATGGTTTCAAATGTGGAAGATAGTTTCAAACTATTTAGTTATGGTAAACCACTTTTAAGAGTTTTTAAAAATCACTCATAGCGGATATAGCAGGTATAAATGTTTATCTCAAAAAAGTAGGAAATTAATAGAGCTAGAATATGACAATGGTATGTCCTCTTGTATGTGTATCTAGAGCTACAAGTTTTTTCTCCATTTTCTTCCATTAGAAAGATATTTTTTCTTCGGTTCTCCCAACAGCCGTGCTACGTATTGTGAGTAGTGGTATATTTTTCTTCAGAAAGTTTGAACTACAATTCCTTGGCCTATGTTGGATGTGTAATACAAGGTATACCTAATGGATACTCAAAGTTGTGTATTCTATTGAAAATGTCAGCTAGTCTAATTATAATGGTAGCAAAGAAGTTGTAATGAATTTCAGTAAAACTGATTTTTGCTTGCAAGTGCTATTTGGAAATGATATCTAAAAGTTACGGATTATAATATATTGCAGGTTACTTGGATTATCATATATTACAGGTTACTTGGATAGAGTAGGGTTGTAACGCCCCGCCACGCAAACCCCAAAGGACACTAAAACATCAACATTTATGATACATTTTTTTTTTAAAAGTAAACTAATAACAAACGTACACTAACATATAACACTAGTATTAAACCATACATGCATATCACTTATCTAATCCTTTGGGGTAACATGACTACATTACATTTGAATATCTCTATCATCGCACGATTCCCAAATGATGATTAATTGATTACGAGCAATTACACTTAACCATTATATAGAATTAATAATTAACGAATGAACATCCATAACAATATATAAATGAAAACCATCCATCACATCTAGGAATTCAATATAAATATTTCCATAGATACAACACCATGAATTAATTGATTACGAGCAATTAAACTTAACCATTATATAGAATTAATAATCAACAAACAAACATCCATAACAATATATAAATGAAAACCATCCATCACATCTAGGAATTCAATATAAATATTTCCACAGATACAACACCATGAAGGATCACATACTGTGAAACAATAACCACATAATAACACAAGGATCAATGTACATTACATAAACGATAAGCATCCATCAACGATCATAAAATAATGTCCAAGATTACATTCATTACATCGTTTAAGACTTACATCATTACAATAGTATTTCCCAACATGAACGGGAATAGTACAATTACATGGAATGACACAACAAAAATGTATGAATACAAAGTGCATCAAGTATGGATCCAACTCAGGCACATGTATGGAGTCACTGCAACTGGTACAACTCTGCACAACTCGACCTTTGATTGGGGACCCAATGGGTTGCATAGCACGTTCCACCCAACCACGTGGACCCTAAGGCCCACCCCCATGCTAGGAGATGACATGAAAGATACACAACCAAAATAGTCAAGTGAACAATGGCAAACAAGACTCCATGACAAGAGCAACAACAAACACAAGACAACATCCACTTCTAGAGGAACAAAAGCAACAAGAGGAAAACAACACACATACACAGTTGCTAAAGAGAGGAGTGTCATCGCATAGGTTGTTATGGGTTACCCAGGCATAATCTTCCTAGGCTACCGGACCCCCATCCTAGGTTACCCTGGCCACCTCTACCGGCCGCCAAACCCCCATACACGCTATGTGAGATCAACATACCTTCCAAGATTACTAGGCAGAGGGTAAGGTAGTTGATCTTGCCATTCCGGGTCTTCCCACTCATCCCAAGCTTGAACAAGCATTTGAGCCATGAGTTCAAGGCTACATTATCTAAATTAATGTGTGATACTACCCAGGCCCCCTAATTAATTTTATATTATCACTTGATTAAACTCTCAATGAGTTACCCTAGACTAGCCACTTTGGGCGTCAGACCCTCATTGGGGGCCACTCCCCTTACTAGCAATAAAATCCCATAATCACAAAGGGCAAGCCAACTTGCACAAACTATTGAGGCTAGAAAAATGTGCACATAACATGAGGCATGCAACACCTCACGTCCAAGCTTCATAATCAAAACAACTTCCATGTGCAAGGCTAAACCCACAACATCAAATCGATCATACGAACAAAAGTTCACAAAGAAACAAAATAAAAAACCAATTATAAAGCAACATTTTTCTTTCCCCTCCTCTGGAAGCCCAAGAAGAACGACTACCCAAAGACCCACAAATGAGGTTAAATTGAAGCAACAAGGTTCCAACACAAAACTTCAACATATAAAATCCCCTCAAAACAAAATCAACTCAAGAGGAAGTCACATCAAGATATAAGCATCAAAATTATCCTTTAATCCAACACAAACAGGCAATCACAACAACCATTAAATTCACTTTTCCAAGCACCCTCATAATATCAAGTAAACATAAAGACATCCCTTCCACATGTTATACTACTAAGTCATCTACCAATAAAACAAAGTTACTAAGTTAAACAACCTATCAATTTCTTTAACAACTTACTCAAATTAAAAGATTATATATCACAAATAATGATATCTAAAAGTAAACCCTAACAACAATCCACTTTTACAAACACAAAAAAAGTTATAACATTAAACTAACATAATCAAAATTATTAATTTCAAAGAATATTTAACTCATCATTATATTTAATATTTTTGTGCATCAAGAAATCATTTAAACAATGACGGAAAACATAGAAACATATTTTACCTAAAGTCACATAACACCATAATTTCAAGAACTACCATAATGACATTTATGCTAAAATAGTCTACACTCTATGATTTACAAAAGTAATCTTAATTCCTTAATCAATTTCATAACGAAACAAGAACACAATAACTTTTAAAACAATTGTAAAATTAACATAAAATGGCATTCATCCATTAAGTGACTTAAAGGAATTCAACATTAAAAAAAGTTATTTAATTGTTTGAATGAGTCCCCTAACTACCTGACACAATCGAATCAATCTCATAACCTGTTTAAAATTTTCAATCTACTTGTCCAAATCAAATAGTCCCAAAATATCAATTGCTCTTAGCTTTTACCTTAGCACCTAGACATATCTTATTATATATATAGATAAAATAAAATATAGATTTAAATACAATATTCCAAAATATAAATAGCAATACACACACACACACACACACACACACACACACACACACACACATATAGTTACTTACAAAGCCGAATCACTAAACATTTAACAAGGCCACACGAATTGCATGCTATTAATTTCAATTTTCAAAATTCCACACTAGTAAACAAAAATGCAATGTATAAGACTATGGTCATGCCTTGGTGTTCCAAGGATATTCGATATCATTCTAGTTTCCTTAGAATAAAAGAAACCCTATACTAATTCTTAGGATGAAAACTAAACAATCTTAAATGTAATAACAAGATAAATTGGATTCATACATGTATGGCATTGAATCCTTAGTAAGTTGATTACAACGCTTTAAAAACAATTTCACTTACAAATTTCAATATGCCAAAATGTATTGCTCTATAGATATCGATTAAAATAGAATGAAAGAGCCATTCAAAACTAGATTAAAATCAGTTGGAGAAGAGGAAATAAATGCAGGGTAATATCTACGTAAATACCTATATATACATATGCACATATTTATAATAAAGTACAGTTTTGATATAATTTATCAAATATATACATACGTTCCTTTATGATTTCATATACAAAACGCAATATATAATATAATTGCTCCAAATATACTAAAATATATGAAAAATATAAAATACAAATAATTAGGTAAATATAGCCATGCTGAAATCAAAGTACACATTGGCTAGAAAGGAGAGACAGACGCAATCTAAGGGGAGTGGCAGAATCAAGGAAGGTTGATAAGCAATTCTAAAAGAAATGCAACCTTTCCCCCCCCCCCCCAAGTTCACCATTTTCAAAAGTCAAGAACTCGACAATTTTTAAAGGAGTAACTTAAGGGATTTGACTCCTACAGAAGCGAATAACAATCCCAAGCATGTTCATCAAGTATTATCAACCATGCAAAATAATCAAGAACCCAGGCAAGATAAATACATCAATTAAAATCACAAAATGAATATTCAATGTGCTTCACGAAGGCAGATATGGCACACAACAGAAAGCAATCAGCATGAAACAAAAGATACAAAGCCAATATCAACCCCTGTCGAAATTACTCAAAGCATTCAAGATCAAGGATTAGTCACATTAAATAAGATCAAGATTCCAACATAAATACAACTAAAATACAACCAATATCTAGTGTAAGTCGCTGGAAGGAGGAAATGTTTAAATCCAACCATCAGATTGCATAAAATTGAATGCGAAATCTTATACTTGACACGGGATAAGAGTTAGAGTTAATATATTTAAATCGAATACCAAACAATAAGGGTGCATTATTTCTAATACATATGTATCAAAACTTGTAGCACCGACCATACCATTAGGGAAGAATGCCATAGACAAGAGGCAATCGACACCAAGAAAGGAAAGAAGAGGGGTGCACCAATGCATAATGGTGGGGGATATTGACAGATAATCTAGTTGCAAGTACGTTGGTAGGCATGCATACAACGAAGGAAGCATAGACAAAGCATGTGCAATGCAAGACATGCACAAAATGGATTTCTATAGATAGCTTAAAGATGAATCTTCAATTACCCATGCATTCATTGAAACCCAAACACAACCTATTCAGTGAAGTTCAAGAAAATGCATTACCAAGTATAGAATGTGAGTTATGAAGGATATCCATCAACATGAATTGTAGCATACAAGATCGAAGAGAAACACAAGGAAGGTTCTAGCTATCATATATATGCACAAAATGAATTTACGTAAGAATGAACTTAAGAAACTCCAAATAAATGTTAATGGAAAATATAAACCACTGTAATGACAAATGAATATTACAGTATCACCCATAACATACAATTTTTTTTCCAGAGCGCAAATACGTTGTTTCAATTTCTAAAACAAAACAAGCAACCAAGTATCGAATTTCACTAAACAGCCTAAACATCCGAGAATCAAGATACAAAGATAATTTTAGTGGAGAAGGAACCTGGATCTCAATTGATTAAAACGGGTGTGAATTTGACATGAGTTACGGATCTCCCAATTGTAGTTCCAATCACCCCTAAGGAACCCCAACCCATATTCTAAAAACCATCAACCGAATGCAACCCTTCTCTGATAACTTCTTGCCAACCCAAAAGAATCACAAACATGTATTTTTATTTTATTTTCCTTTTTCATTTCTCTCCAACCCCCAATCTAAAAATCCAAATACCAGTTACGTTTTCGAACGCAAAAATCAATAAAGATAACAAGTTTCCAATTCCATTTTCAATTTGAAGCCTTGCATGGCTCGTATTTGTCTTTTCTATCTTTTACTTGATTTTAACATCAATTCAAAATCTTATCACCTTTATTTAATTAAAAATCACATTACTTTTCTATATTTAATTAATTATCCTCACAAAATAATTAATTATTAATTATTATTAAATACCATTAAAACAATACTTCTTATAAAACAAATTTATTTATTTATTTAATAATAAACTATCTACTTAATATTTCACAAAACTAATTTATGTAATTATCATTTTAATTTCCAAATTTATTTAATCAATGCTAATTTAATTAATTGAGTAAACAAGGCCATTAAAAAATTATGTTTAACGCATAATCCAATAACACACTAAACAATAAAATCACAAATAAACACTTACACAAATGTCCAGAACTATCGATACGGAGGGACACTACATCCTCACCCCTAGCCTCGACTTACTCCTAGAAGTCGTAAGATGAACTAAACACACACAATCATAAGCACAACAATGCAATAAACTAACAACTATATCAACAATTAAAAGAACATTAATTAGACCATAAAAATTAAACAACTCAAAACGAAATGATACCAAAATGGAAACAAGGTTGCAAACGGACCACATCATCAAACAAATGATGGGGTGATGGACAAGGATGAGGAACTTTCTTGTCAACTCCATTTTTCCACATCATACCAATTGGGTTTTATAAGGCACGCTTAGACCTGACAGTGCAGGTGGAGATAATGCCTGGTACCTACAATCATGTATAAGAGAAAACATTGTGTACAACATATATTTATAAAGTATCATATCAACCTAGTGTAGAGGGAATCACCGTGTCATATGCCTCTCACGAATGAGTGATACGACATCGTCCTTCTAACACTTGACCATCAGTAAGACATCATAATCACTATCACATAGGTATCACTAATCAAATGCATAACCACGATAGCACTAGATCCACATGATAAACATTACCAATTAATTTACCTTCATCACCGAGATTCGAAGCTGACTACCTGAAAATCAAAACCAAGGTGGAAACATAACACATTAGTACCAGTCGTTCAAGTTGATTCTTTACCCTTGAAATGCTACATTTCCATAAGAACTCAACATAATTATCCACACAAGCACACATTTTCATTAAACATCATCATCTACACACAAGGCATTTTGCTTCATTCATTATTCAACACAAAATATCACAAAATTTTCAACAAAAGACCAAAATTTTACACCTTCTCAAATTCAAAAAAACACAATTTGTCACTTCATAAACACATACTTTCAGCTTTACACACCCGAATTCACATCACTAGGAAATGCACCACAAGACAACACGAGGGTCCATAATGCATCTCTGGTAGGAAGAATATCAGTGCATTGTGCACTACACTGAGGGTCCTATCCTTTCCACCAGTTCTTGCACCATTGGACTGACACCACCTAATGAGAAAACTCAGGTTACTCAGCGAGGACAACAGAAGAGTAAAAACCTAAACTCAAGAGTCTAAACGCAAGGTTAACATAATGGGCTCATAGTGCACAGTGTATGAACCTATTATCTGATACCATGATGTAACGCCAAGCCACGCAAACCCCAAAGGACAATAAAACATCAACATTTATGACACATTTTTAAAAAAAAAGTAAACTAACAACAAATGTACACTAACATATAACAATAGTATTAAACCATACATGCATATCACTTATCTAATCCTTTGGGGTAACGTGATTGCATTACATTTTAATATCTCTATCATCGCACGATTCCCAAATGATGATTAACTGATTATGAGCAATTACACTTAACCATTATATAGAATTAATAATCAACGAACGAACGTTCGGGTAAGTGCACCAAGATGGTTCCCAAAAAGGGGGCTTAAGTGGCCACTTTTTTTCTGAAATCACGAAATGCTGACCTTGGACGTGAAATTGAGGATAGTTACACTCAAAATTTTGAGATGGAACAAAAGCAAGGATCGAAGTGCTCTGAGTCTACTTTCTAAACTACTAATTTATTTTTAAAATGGTTGAGATTAAGGGGTTCAACAGAGGGATGTACACAAATTGGTGTTGTTTTTGTCAGAAAAACATAACATAGCAACTCTTATACGACCTGAGCACGGTGAACTTTTTTTTAGTATTTTTAAAATTGCTACGGTCAAAAGTTAGCTAACAACATCTAGTTGATGCACAATTTTTCTGATAATTTTTTAATGAATATTTGATTTTTTACTAATTTTCTAAGTGGGCACTTCGTAAAAAGCAAAATTTTGGCCGTGCTCCCCCTACAAATTTTGGAAAGTAATAGATTTTTTTTTTAAATTATTTTTTAAAATTTGTAGAATGGAGTCTAGTTTCTAAAAATGTAATTTATTTGAAATTTTGATGAATGCTTAATTTATAATGAAAAAAAAACCAAACACTACTTTTTGATAAAAAACAGACATACAAAACAAAAAGAATTGGATGAAAGGCTAACATTGTGAAAGTGAAAAAAATTATATCATTGGATAGCTAAGAGAGAACCTAACATTACCCAGGTGTTTGATTTGTTTGACATTGAACCACGTGCAATCCTAACGGTGAGCATGAACCCGATTATGTCAAATATTGTAGAATTTGCAAAAACATGTCTCTGGTCATTGGGAATTCCCTCCAGGACTTGGGGTTGGTATTCCAAGAAAAA